>BCLF01000014.1:362463-382694 GCA_001602275.1 Zoysia japonica
GCCCTCGCCCCGCTCCAGCCCCCACGTGCGCGCCTGCCCCGCTCCAGCCCGCGCGCGCGGCAGCCCTGCGCGCCGGCCACCAGCTCTGCTAGGGTTAGGGTTGGGGAGCTCGGGTTTGGGCAAGGACCAAATGTCGATCTGGCTGGGACCGAGCACCGCGCGTGGGGTGTTTGAGTAGACGAGGTACAATGGTCTTTCTCCAATTACAAATTGTTTTTTTTTCTTTTTTTATTCCATTTCACTGGTCTAGTTAGATGACGTTACAAAGTGGTGGCTAACGGCAGATTCATTCAAAAAAACAAGGCTAAAACGCAGAATTTGAAAAGTGATGTTTATATCACAATTGGACATCAAAATGATGATCAACGCAATTGTCTCATTCCATTTATAGCACCTTTAACTCAAATCTCCCTTGCTCATCCCATCGTTATATAAGTATACATCCGATTGTATGTAAGGCGTAGCAGTGCCCCAAAAAATAAGGGAAATAAAAAAAGAAACAGAACAAGTGTGAATAAATCAAGTGAATATATATCAGTTCATTCAGTTGTCAAGACTCAAGAGGATGGGGTTGGGAGGTACAGGGAAAAGGAAGTCAAGAAGAGTTAGAAAATTTGGTAAAATATACCATGCCTTGAATATTCTCTAGCTAAATTTATCTATGCGATATAACCATGTCAACATCATGATCCTTGGAGCATTAGCAAACCAAAACAATAAGAAGTCAAGTAGTCAACCTTCAAGTTGCTTGTATACTTTATGCAGGTATGTGACTCTGAATTCAACGCGGACCAAGTATCCAGCGGAGTAACCAAAGGAGCTACAAGTTAGCATCTGGGAGATGTGAAAGGTGGCAGACTGTCAGGGCACCCAGCTCCCGCTTTCTCTGCTTCAGCTGCTACGCTTCAGGTGAAGAAAACATCATGATCAATTCAATCTGTACTTCCTCCGATCTAAAATAAGTGTCGTTTTTGATTTTTTGAAATCTAAGTTTGACCATTTATTTTATTAAATTTTTTTGAAAATAAAAAAATAAACAAGTCAAGGTTAAAGTATTTCTAATAATAAATCGGTTCACAATAAAATAAATATTTTTTAATTTTTTTTAATAAGACAAATAATCAAAGGAGAACGACATTTATTTTGACGGAGGGAGTACTTATTATCAACTTTCCGATTACTTCCATCCTTGGTCACATTGAAGCAAGGGAGCGTCCAGTGTGAAACCCAAAAATATTCAGGGCAAAGGCATGTGGAAGAAGTAACACTTGTGTTTCATTGGAGAAGATTCTAGCAGAGAGAGCAATTCATTTTGCTTGATTTCCAAATGCTTGAGGTCTTGAAGATGGGATCAGGAGAGCGAACTAATCATAACATGCAAGCATGCAAGTATGACCGTACTTACCTTGACAAAAGGTTACTAAAGAATCTAAATCATGTCTTATTCTCTAGACTAGATGGAACCCTGGTGCCACTGGCCAATCGCCGTTGTGAGCTTGGGCACTGCACCACTCCCACGCGGCTCTGCGGAGTGAAGCTATAGTTCATTCATCGGTCATGCCGTCTGGTGACAATTTTTGATATGGAAAGATCCCTTGTCCCAGGATGTATTAAACAATGTTACCTAAACGATCCCAAATTTGAGCTTGTGTATTTGAGCTTAATTTTTTGGTCGTTGCGGTCTGGTGACAATTTTTTATATGGAAAGATCTCTTGTCCTAGGATGTATTAAACAACGTTAACTAAAAAAATTCCCAAATTTGAGCTTGTGCATTTTAATCCTAATCTTTTGGTGATTGCAGTCATCGATTGGAGGAATATCTGTCCAATAATGTATGGTTTCCTTTAAAGAAAAATGATACCACAAAAAGGTTCTCGCTGTTTCCTCGAAGGATCGACCAGTGGAAGGTGTGCCCACACGTTCGGGCCAGGGTTCTCAAAGCACATGTTAAAGACCCAGTAAAGGCATGCATGTGGTTATATATAGCTAGTACTCCTACGTAGTAGTAGAAAACATTATGCGTGTAGTGGAAATTTTGCGTATGACCATGTGATGATTAGTGACAAGGTTCAGATGTTTAGCAGGATGAAAATGTGATGATTGATGATGCTGGTATTGCTGGTTCAAGATCTTTTACATGAACAATTATATTCTGAGTATTCGAGAGTGGAGATCTCTTGAGGGCATAAAGCCGTATACGGACGATTGTCCTTTGGAAGCTACATTATTTTCTCTGACTACCATTTATTTCTTTCAGAACTGTTTTTCACTACATTAATGAAGGTATAAGAGCTGCTAGAATCACATTCAGTACCTGCTATGCCTCTTATGACTTATTTTCCTTGTTTTTAAATCTATATAAATATAAATTATGAACAAATGAGAGGATAGGATAAAAGGCAAACAATGACCCTCTCCCAGCAAATATTTCTCTCTCTCTCTCTCTCTCTCTCTCTCTCTCTCTCTCTCTCTCTCTCACACACACACACACACACACACACACAGAGAGAGTTTTGTGCCATTCATGACCATTTTTGATACGGGAATAGGAAGCATAGGGAAAAAGATGTGCAACGCAACTATGTTTCATGGAAAGCGGTTGTGTCCATCAGTACATTTTCATGTGGAAAATTGTTGTGGTACCTTCAAAATTAGAAGGTCGTCTGTACAAAGGAGGTCTAATTTTCTGTCAGTTGGAGACTGGAATCAGACAAATGGTCAATAATTTTTGCGAAATGACTGTCAAATCAGTGACAAAACTAGGTTCACTCATTCCATCAGTACTTTATCAATAGCAGCACCAGTGAGTTTTCTCTTTTAGCTTCACCACTATATCAACTCCAAGGTCTTAGGTGCCGTTTAAATTCAACAGGATAATAGAATCCCATTAGCCGGATGTATTCCGGTTTCTGGATTGTACGATGTGGAACTTAGAGATTTTTGTTACAATCTTCTAAAAATCTAGCTATTTGGATATCCATAGTATTTTTTAATCCAATCTTCACACTACTTTGGTGATTCAATCATTCAAACGGGGGCTTATTATTGGCAGGGTAGCCGTGATCCTTCCTAGGTAGAATATCAAATGAATTTGATTTTTTTGCTTTCAAATTTGAAAACGTGCCATGCATATTCATCGTGGCCTAGGAGTGAAAAGGTCTCACAAAAAAAAATGACAGTCTCAAACTAACCCCTGGCAGTGCAAAATCTTTTGTGGATCAGATGCTGGTTCGGCCCATACTAACAGGGAATTGAAGGCGAAAGAGGCCCACTATCACTGGCTCACAGCGGCTACCTGGCGCCGCAACCGCGCAGCCAATTTCAAAACCTAGCAACGGCGAGTGCCTGTGAAAACGTAGCCCGCCCGCCCGCCGCCAAGATCCGATCCGCCTCCCGCTGCCGTGGATTGCCGCACCGTCCCCATTCGGTCCAGGTAGATCTCTCAACTCAAATTTGAAATCCTTCTTCGCCTCCAGTCCGCAAGGGTTCCGTTCGCTACCACCTCCGACGCTCCGCCCCAGGGATCGATCGATCGCTGCCGCCCTGCTCGTGCCCCGTCGATGCCGAGCTCCTAGCCCGGCCGCCCATGTCCCGCTCCCTCTTCCCGACCTGCACGTCCCAGAAATGTATGCAGCCGTTCTTGCCGGAGCACTTCGGTGAGACTTGGCTCGTCTGGGTTTCGAACTGACGATTTGCTCACGTTTTTCGCGCAGGGGAGATGGAGGAGATGCGCAAGGAGCTGGACGACCGGCGGGCCGAGGTGGAGGCCCTCACCGCCGAGCTCCGTGCCAAGTCCGACCTCGCTGACGGGCTCAAGCGTGCGACTGCCAGCCAAGACGCCAAGCTGCGCGACGCCCGCACCGAGGCCGAGCGGAACGCGCGGGAGGCCGCCGCGAGGGCCGAGGATGCTGCCGCTGCCGGCGAGAAGTGCGAACAGCTCACGGCAAGGCTGAACGAGAAGGAGCAGGCCTTGCGGCAGCTCTGTGCGGCGCACGAGAAGCTCAAGGGCACGCTCCGGGAGAAGACCGAGGGACTTGAGGCGGAGATGAGGGAGCTCCTCGCGGCGCTCGAGGACTCTGAGACCAAGCGTCAGCAGCATGAGGCCGCTCTGCACGAGCGCGACGGCGAGGTCGCGCGGCTCAGGGGCCTGCTGTCGGAGAAGGAGAGGAAGTGCAGCGACGCCGAGCAGAGGGCTCGGGCGCCTAGGGAGGTGATGATGAGGGATGACTTGCTCGTGAAGCTGGAGGAGGAGAAGGCTGCGGTCGAGGGCAAGCTCAAGTGGAAGACGGAGCAGTTCAGGCACCTTGAGGAGGCACTCAAGAAGGTGCAGGATGACTTCAGAGCGGCCAAGAGGGAGTGGGGCGCTGATAGGTCAAACTTGGTTGATCGGATTGATGCTCTTGAGGCTGAATTAGATTCCAAGACCAGAATTGCTGAGGAGTTCCGGTCGAGACTCGAGATGTGCAGCCAGGCCCTGTCACAGGAGGAAGGCCGAAGGAAGCGGATTGAAGCAGAAATGTCTGAGCTCCGCCATTTGTATGGGAATGTGGTCTCAGAATTTGAAGAGGCCAGATCAACAATTGAGTCGCTGAACGCAAAGAGGGATGGTGAGATTGCAATTTTGAGGAGCAGACTGGCTGAAAAGGCCACAATGCTTAAGGCGATGGGGTACAATAAGGCACATCTTGAGCAAGAAAATGAGGACTTGCGCTCATCGTTGAAGGAATACCAGGAGGCACAGATTGGTGGTGCAGATGCTTCTGTCTCACTGAAGGGTCAGAGGGAGAAGTTCCGAGCTTTGGAGCAGACACACAAAAGCTGCGCTGAGAAGCTGAGAGCTAAGGAAGCAGAATGGAAAATGCAGATGGAGAAACTTGGGAGTGACCTTGATGGATGCCTGTCAGAGTTAGATTCCAGAAATAGTATTATCAGTGAATTGCAAAATGAGTTACTGCATAGTAACAGGTCCCTTGAACTGCAAACTGTGGAGAGTTGGGAAGCTTCAGTTCTTCTTGCTGTTTTACGGTCTAAACTTCATGATTCCTGCTCGTATATTGATACTATTAAAATGAATTTGCAGCATCATTGTGAAAATTTAGAGAAGGAAATTGCGTCTTCCCGAAAGCAGTTGGAAGACAAAAAGTACATTGTTATCCAATTGCAAGATGAGCAGAAACAGCAATCCGAGGTAATAGCAAAGCTGCATGCAAGAATTCAGGAGCTGGAATACATGGAACAAGAACATGAGAAGATGCATTTGCAGCTCAATGAGTACAAAGAGATGCTAGAAAACCGATCAAGAGATGTTCACTGCTTAAAAGATGAAGCTTCAGGGAAGGAAAGGAGCCTGCAAGAGGAATTGAGGAAGACATTGGGTGCTCTTAATGAAGCAAACTGTGCCCTTGCGGACAGGAATAATGAGCTGAGCCAACTAGAAATCAATCTTCATCAGCAAAAGCAAGCAATTGGGCATCTGGAAAAACTTAAATGTGATGTGGAAACTGAACTCAAGGTTTATATGGATGACAACTGTATACTAAAGAGGGATCTAGATGCCGCTCTTGCTGCCAAAATGCAAGCTGAGGAGTTGCTAAGAGATGAAAAAATGAAGCTACTTGGTGCTCTTGATGAAGCAAAGTGTGCCCTTTCTGACCAGAAGAGTAAGCTAAGCCAATTACAAATCAACCTTTGTCAACAAAAGCAAGAGTTTGAGGATTTGGAAAAACTAAAAGTTGACATTGAAACTGAACTCAAGGGACATATCGATCAAAACTGTGTGCTGAGGAGAGATCTGGATGCTGCTCTTGTTGCTAGAGTGAAAGCTGAGGAGTTACTTAAAGAAGAAAAGCTTAAGTTAGCTGATGCTCTCAATGCGGCAAACTCTGTCTGCTCTGAGAAGAAAAATGAGTGTCAGGAACAAAAGCAAGCTGTTGAGCATTTGGAGAAGCTGAAAATTGATATGGAAACTGAACTCCAGATCTGTACGGATGAAAAGTGTGCACTGAAGAACCTTCTGGATGTTGCTCTTAATGCAAAGTTGGAGGCAGAGTCATCTCACAGCAAAGAAAAAGATAAGTTATGTGGTATAATCCATAAGGAAGAAATGCTGATTGATGAGCTTCAGCAATATATTGCTATGCTAGAAGAAGAAAACCTTGACCAAAAACTTGATTTGGGTAGTCTTATAAAGCTAGAATATGAGAAATTTGTTCAAGAAGTGAACAGCAAGTACTCTGAAATCACAGAGGTGTTTAACAACAAAGTTTTGGAGCTCCAAAGTGGGCTTAGTTCCATTGAGCAGAAATTTTCTTGTAGGGAGCAGGTGATCATGGAGATGTTTGATCAAGAGGAAGCAGGTTGGTATGCGCTAATTGCGGATAAAGAAATTGCTATCCGTGAAATTGAACAAACCGTTGAATCTGTTCAGCAGGATGTCAAGCAGCTTCTCAAAGCTGCAACAGCAAAAGTCACAGAAGTTCAGCTTGAGGTCAAGCAGCTTTATGGTTTCGCAGAAACTCTGAATTCACTTTATATCATCCAAGAGCATGATAATGTTTTCAAGGATATGTTCATTGCAGAATGTGAAAGAGAACTCGACATCCTGCATGCAAATTTTGTGCTAGAGAAAGAACAGTCAGGAAATTTGAAGAATCATCTTGAGCAGCTCAAAGCTGAGACTTCATTACGACAGGCGAAGGAGCACGAGGAAGTTACATCTCGTTCCTCGCTTATTCAAGAGAGAAGCAAAGTGGTTCATGAATTAACTGGGCTCACAAATTCCATTGGAGAGGTAATTCGCCAAGATGAAGTCCTGTTGTTAAATTTGAAACAGATCGTGAAGAAAGTTGATGACAGGGAGCATTGCAATGATAGCCCTAACTCAGAGAAAATCAATGCGAAAAGTTCTGTGTCTTTATTCAAGAATAAATCTGGACATCTCCCAGATAGAAGACTACCTCTGAAGGAGAATAACTATTAATCTTGGTAGGTAGGTTAGATTCTGTACTAACATTGTTGTAACATCTGTATCCTGTTCTCCAGAATCCTAGAGGCTTCCTGTATTTTTAGCTTCTTTTTTATCATTTCCCTGGATGCCATATGTGTTATGTTATTTATACGCAATGGCTGTTGTTATCCATCATTTCTTTCCTGGGAATGCATTTCAGTTGATGACATATATTTGCCCACTGGTGAATGAAATAAGTCAATTACTGCCGCTTTAGCTGCTGTGCACAGCCGGATGCTTTGTTAATAACTCTCTGTTTTCATCTGCCAGTTGTTCTTATTTCTTGTGATTATGGATCTGCAAAATTCACATTTGTTGCATATAAATTTGAGAAGTCCCTAAACTTTTACAAGTTGGATGCTTTCCATGCACCCTGTGCATACATTTCAGTCTGCCTGAATATTTAGCTGAAGATACTTTAAACTGGTCAAGTCTGTAGGAATGACAATGACTTTACAATGTTTGCCTTTCTGACCAGACACATTTCTTATTCAATCCCTGCCGGCAAATTTATTGTTCACTAATATTTCTTCTCTTCGATCACTTTTCCAGAAACATTGCATAATTAAATAGAACCTTGATGAAGTTATGATCAGCTTTTGGCCAGTTCTTAGTCACTGCTACAGTTCTTCAGAAAGTCAGCAAATAGATTCAGTTGATCATGGTTGTTGCTTTGCTTGTAGTACTATGCATGATGGCCGATTGTCATCCTGAAATCATGGTCAGGTTGCTGGAATCAAACAGTGCGATTTTGTTGGTTATACTAAACTCCTGCGTCTCTGCTCCTCGCCTTTGCCTCTGCTTCAACGGACACGGAGTTGATGTTCTTCCTGGACATGTACGGGAGACGAAGCGGCGGTGCGGGCGCGAACGTACACGTCTTGACGTTGGGAGACGAAGCGGCGTTGGTGGCACCGGTGGTCCAACGACGACTACACGCCGCTGGCCCTTGCGAGCTCCTGCGCGCTGTGGATGCACTGCATCACCACTCGTTGGGGCACGGTCGCCGGTCCCTGCAGCTGTTGGACGCCGCTGCTGCTGGAAGCGGTGGAGAGAAGAACACTCGGAAAGCCGCGCTCGGCCGTGTGGCGTGGAGGCGGCCGTACTAGACGCGCATGGGCGCGAGCTCCTCGTCGCAGCCGCAGGTGACCGACACGAGAACGTCGTCATCGTCGACGATGCGGTGCCTAAAGCAGGGTAGGCCCGCCCTAACGTGAGACCCATGCAACTAGCAAGTCAAACACTGCGACTCTGGCTCAGCGAAGAACCGAAGTTTTAAAGCAAGGAAGGCGACTCGATCTGGGTTGGGACAGGAGAGCACATCACGCACATGCCCATTTTCGCCCACAGGTTATTTGTCATTATCATTTGAGGCCAACGTCTCTGTCGTTGACTTGTGTGAGTTCCCCCTCCAGGACGGACGGCTGCCTACGGGGAGGACGGCGACACCTGGTTGACATTGCAGTCGGAGCTTTTGGACCCCTTGCGTTGTTTGTGTTCCTAAAAAAAGCGAAGTCAAACATGGCGCAGTGCGCTCTCGATCTTCAGGCGTTCAAGTGGCCTCGGGTCGAGTGGCGCTGGTTCAAGTCACCACGGCCCACGGGTTGGCGTTGGTTGGGTGGGAAAAGGATCGGAAAACAGGTGTCTGAGGTCGGCGAGGTGACCTTGATCAAGACGCGCGCCACCACCCTCCGGGTAGCTCTAGCTGTGGACAAATGTCTTCCACCTTCCCCTTGCCGCCATATTTAAAACCCAACTTGGGTCAACAGTCACATGCCATGCCGCGCCGCCTCCTTCCGCTCAGTCGCTCACAATAAATCCACCTGCTCCGCCGCCGCGTCGCGGATGCCCGCAGGCCGCAGGTGACAGACTGGGATGCGGATGGTGAGGCATCTCGTTCCGGAGCGCGGGCTCCTCCTCCTCGTCGCCTTCTGCTGCCTCGCCGGCTTCTCACTCCTCCCGGGCCTCCCGGCCGCGCACGCCCTCCCTCTATGCACGGACGGAAGTGAGTCATCGGCGCGCCTCTGCCCTCTCCTCTCCTCTCCTGGTTCATCCTCGCGCCGCGCTCTGACCCGGCCGTTTCTCGCTTGCTCGCAGGGGCGCCGGTGCCGCGGAACCGGACGCTGGGCTTCTGCTCCTCCTACGGCGGCGGGAGCGGGAGCGGCAGCTGCTGCGACGACGCGGCGGACGCCGCGCTGCGGAGGCGGTTCGAGGCCATGAAGGTAGCCGACGCAGCATGCGCCGCGAACGTCAAGTCCGTCCTCTGCGCGGTAATCAACTCTCCTGAAGGACGACTGTAGACTTTACGCGCCGTCAGCGTGTCTGGATTCTGAACCTTTTTTTTGTGTTGACCGGACCGTCCGCTAACCGCTTGGTTGTTTGCCTGATTGGAAAGCTGGGGATCTCGGTAGCATTTGTTCCTTTCTGTTTTCGAGAACGCTCGGCAGTTCTTTTATACTGCCAATGACAACCATCAGCCGTGTACGTGCCTCGTCGTATACCCTTGGATCTTGGAGATCTGAACAAGTTTTTTTTTTCTTTTAAAATAAATTAGCAGCACGCGTAGTTTGTATTGAGAGATGAGCGTGCTGTCTACTACTAACACGCCATGTGGTTACCAAGAATCTTGAAAATATCATAGGAAGCGTACTTTGTGTTCCAGAGAGGAGGAAGCAAAACAAACCAATAAAGTACTGCATGTTGGGAATATTCAGATATTTTGTGTTTGCAAAATTAGAGCCGTGTGTTCATTGGACATGTTCACGGGAACTTGATTAAACTGAGATGAAAATATATTCCTAGAGTTGAAGATTTTCTAGGAGATTGTCATGTCAAATGTACAGAGTGGCAGAGTCAAATCTTGAGCACAAAATCCAATTTACTTGACATGCACCATATTTTCTGGGCATAGAGGGTGTTTTTGTTGGAAGATAGAAAAACATCATGGTAGAATAAATGTTGAATTCATAACTTGTTTTATTTTTAGGAATCCATACATCAATTTTAGATTGAAGCACTATTGAAGCTTACAGTTTCTATTAAGTGATGTGTTACTTTAGTTTTTTGCACATAGGCTAACTAATCTCGGCTTTATCTTCAGAAATGTAGTCCATTTTCGGCTGAGTTGTTCAACTCAAGCTCTGAGCTCCGGATGGTTCCTCTCCTCTGCAATAGTACTTCTTCTGCAAGTTCAGCTCAATCAAAAGATTCTACACGTGACTACTGCAAACTGGTATGGGAAAGCTGCAAAAGTGTGACAATAGTGAATTCTCCGTTTCAATCTCCCTTGCAAGGAAAGGCAAGATTGCCTAGCTCTTCAACTTCAAAGCTTACTGATGTATGGCAGTCAGGGGAGGACTTTTGTACAGCATTTGGTGTCTCATCTGATAAACAATCTCCATGCTTCGATGGGAATGCCGTTTCATTTAATGCTAAAGAACCATCACCGTCACCTAAAGGGGTATGCATTGAGAAAATAGGCAATGGATCTTACCTGAACTTAGCACCACATCCAGATGGATCCAACAGGGCTTTCGTATCTAGCCAAGCTGGAAAGATATGGTTGGCAACCATCCCAGATCAAGGTTCTGGAGGTACTCTTCAAATTGATGAGGCTAACCCATTTCTTGATCTTACTGATGAAGTGCATTTTGATTCTGAGTTTGGGCTCATGGGCTTAACATTTCATCCAAAGTTCATGACCAATGGGCGCTTCTTTGTGTCCTATAACTGTGATAGAACTCAATCGCCTAGCTGTGCTGGTAGGTGTTCATGTAATTCTGATGCTGACTGTGATCCTTCGAAGCTCGGCACAGATAATGGTGCGCAGCCATGCAAGTACCAAGTTGTTGTTTCGGAGTATTCTGCAAAAGTCTCATCGAACATTTCTGTGGTATGCATTTGCTTACTTCCTTCTGTAAAAGTATTGATACTGCAGTTATGGTGGTCACTTTTGTTTTGTTCTCTAGGCAACATCTGCAAATCCGTCTGAGGTTAGAAGAATATTTACTATGGGACTCCCATATACAGCTCACCACGGAGGACAAATACTATTTGGGCCAACAGATGGATACCTTTACCTTATGATGGGGGATGGCGGAAGCAAAGGCGATCCGTTCAATTTCTCTCAAAATAAGAAATCACTTTTGGGGAAGATAATGAGGCTTGATGTTGATGGAACACAAAGTAAGTTATCAATAATACTATTCCCTCAAAAAATTATTTCTTTGCATTGTTTTTCATATCGGGATAGTATTGACAGTTCGTTTTCCCTTAAATTATGTGATTGTAGACTTATGTTTACATCTCCATGTTTGTTACTTTTCTGTTCCATTAGAGGAATATTACATACTATAGTTTCCAGCTGTTAACTTATACGTTAAGCACCATTCATAGTGGTTGGTTAAATTTTGTTTAATTCCTTGGTAATATGGCATTTCATCAAGATCTACCAGTAAGGAAATATATTCCATAACTGTCAATTAGTCACTCTATGGGAAACATTAAAATGTTCCAGTAGTCTGTGGGAAACATTAAAATGTTCAATTATGTACAGTTTATGATGCTATATAAATCTAGAAATCCAACTCAAACATTAGAATGATGGCATCATCATAAAATTTGACTGGATCGTGGTTACAAAAATCTAGGTGGCAGCAGCAGTTTAATATCTGACAGTTAATTTGGCAATGGCATCAAAAAGATCATGTCAGTGCCATTTGAGATGTCAATTGTGGTTGTTGTACTGGATGAGCATTGATTTAAGAAGCTTTCTACATGTATAATGACGTCAAGTTTTAAATTCTGATTAGGTTTTGGTCGATGTTTCTAATATGACCATTTTCTTTCAGGCCAGAGTCAAACAAGGAGCCAGAGCTTGTGGGGTAATTATTCTATTCCAAAGGACAACCCATTTGCTGATGATAGTGACTTACAACCAGAGATATGGGCCTTGGGTTTTAGCAACCCATGGAGATGCAGTTTTGATTCTGAGAGGCCTTCCTACTTCTACTGTGGGGATGTAGGTCAGGTAAGTTCCAAGTTTGTCGACACATTTGCCATTGTAAAATAAGAAGAAAAAAGCTGAAGCATTGATTGTCTTCTTTAGGCCTGTTATAAGTACATGAAGTTTTTATAGCCTTTATTTTCGAATAATGCATCCATGAGGCTAACATTAGTCTCCTGAAGTATTTGCATATGTTACTGTAGTTGCATTAAGATCTTGACCTATTTTTGCACATTTTGTTAGTTTACAAAAAGAAATATCATTCAACAACAACTAGCAGTTTTATGAAGAAAAGGCATATTTGTCGCTTGACATCTTCCAGACAATACCTTTTTGTCATTTTAACTGTTTTTTGTCTTTACACTATTTGCATAGGATGCGTACGAAGAGGTTGATTTGATCTCCAAGGGTGGAAACTATGGATGGCGTGTATATGAGGGCCCATATATTTTTCATCCACAACAGTCACCTGGAGGGAATACGTCAGTTGATTCCATAAATGCAATCTTCCCTATCATGGGCTACAACCATTCTTCTGTCAATAAAAACATTGGATCTGCATCAATTATTGGTGGATATGTTTATCGAGGGTCTACTGACCCTTGCTTATATGGAAGGTATTTCATTTACTGCCCAACAGCCATTTATAAAGTTCATTGTTTTGGAATCGGAGCTACAATAACAGAATTTACCCTATATTTTTCTTTAGTCAGCTTGAGCAATTTTTGAATACTTTTCTGGTTTGTCTAGGTAAAAGAAATCAGCTTGAGCTTGAGCTTGTCGACACTTCATTTCAGGATTTAGAAAAAAAAACCGTACCACTTTCAATCTTGACAACATAAACAGATTCTTTACAAAGTAACAAAATTTACATGGGGCACTGTGTCTATGTTCTTAGTAGAGAGCACGGAAATTTTAAATTTTCTCCGCTGACTTTGATTCAGTAGTTCATCGATCCGCCAAGATTTTGGTTTTTAAAAGGATTGCAGCAGCTTTGGATTTGGTTTGACAATCATATCTGCCAATGCTATGCCAGGTACCTTTACACGGATCTGTATTCATCGGTGATGTGGACTGGAACAGAGACCCCAGCGGGCAGTGGAAACTACACCTCTTCTTTGATTCCATTGAGTTGCTCCAAGACGTCTCCAATAGCCTGCGAGTCCGCTGGGAGCCACGACCCCTTACTCGGTTACATCTTCTCCTTTGGAGAGGACACTAACAAGGATATCTTTTTCCTGTCAAGCAAAGGTGTGTACCGAGTTGTCAGGCCTAGCCTGTGCGACTACACCTGTCCCACAGAGAAGCCAGCGACCAATAACGGCACAACAGCACCGGGGACTTCGTCATCTGCCCCGGCGATCCAATTCAGGAGGTGGATGGCGACGACTTTGGCACTTTTTGTTTGTGGATTATACGCTTGAGATGCTTATCAGTCTTGTTCTTCGGTATAGTTTATTTCATGCTTGATGTGCAGCTTGACGACTATTCTTATATATAGTTATTTGTATGTGATAGCTCTGGTCTTAGTTGGTGTACCTATGAGATATTAGAGTGTAAAGTGATGTAAGTTCAGGCAATTAGGTACTCCTTCCGTTTTGAAATTGTTTCAAATATCAGTTTGCGGAGATCTTATTGCTTTTGTAAAAGTTAAGCCGTTCCTAGTAGAGCACTTATAATTTTATAATTTGTCTTATTGGATGGCTCCGAACTTAAAATTTGGTTTCGACCTTCCGTGTTGTATGTTCAGGCAATTAGGTACTCCCTGTCCTGAAATTGTTGCTTTTGTAGAAGCTAAGCCGCTCGTAGTAAACCACTTATAATTTGTCTTATTGTATGCCTCCGAACTTAGCCCTAGTTTGAAATACAAAAATTTCGTAGGAATTTTACAAAAATCAATTCAATTTTATAAGAAAAACACAGAAGAAATTTGTTTGTTGTTGTATGACGCACCTCGTTCATTCCAGAAGAAATTATTCAATCCGTAGTGCAGCTACAGCTACTACCTCCATCTCTAAATATAAGCATTTCTATATTTAAATAAAGTCAAAAAATTTTAACTTTAACTATTAATAATATAAAATTAATGATATTATATTATATATAGATTATGTTGTTAGACTCTTCATAAAATATACTTTTATAATATGTAATTTTCTATATTAAAAATTATTTAAATTTATAAATATTATTAAATCAAAGTTGATAGTGTTTTACTTTGACAAAACTAAAAAATGCTTATACTTAGTACAAATACATACACATCTCCATGAGCCCGCAAGCAGTACACATCCGTTGCGAGCCTGGCTCTCTCATTCGCAGGCCGCGCGGCCCGTGGGTGCTGGGCCTGCTGGCCGTGCGTAAGGCGCGAGCCTTTTTCTACATTTAAAATTCAACTTGGTCAATACTCAAGTTGACCACCTTTGCCGCCGCCTTCTTCCTCCGCCTCCCCCTCCTCCGATTAATCCTGTGTGCTCCCGCAATGGCTGCGAGAGCCGGACAACTCAGAGGAGCCCGACATGTCGAGGCCTCTCCTTGCGTGGCCCGCGTGCGTCTGGCTCCTCTTCATCCTCATCTGGTCATCCTGCCTCGCCGCCTGGTCGCCATGGCTGCTCCCGGCGGCGCGCGCGCACCCGCTGTGCACCGACGGAAATGAGCGACTAGCTAGCGCCCCTCTCCCTTTCCTGCTGCCTTCGAGACGTGTTGTGGTTTGATCGTTTGCTTCTTCCTGCTTACTTGCAGGGGCTCCGGTGGCACTGAACAGGACACTGGGATTTTGCTCCTCTTATGGCGGAAGCAGCTGCTGGGACGACGCGGCGGACGTCGCGCGGAAGCGGTTCGAAGCCATGGAGGTCAAGGACAAGGCGTGCGCCGACGTCGTCAAGTCAGTCCTCTGCGCGGTAATCACTCTGATCACTGAAAAGTGAAAAGACTACGTGAACTTTTAGTTTAGTGCTGAGTGGGACTTTCGGTTGCACGTGACATACTTGACGATTTGTTTGAGGGGAGACCTGGGAATCCGGTACTCGCTTATTCTTTATTTCCCCGTTTTCGAGAGTACTAGGTTATTTCTCTATTTAAAATGTGCCACCAGGTAGATCCATCATAGGATCGTGCAGTACAAATACATCTCTGAAAAGATGCACAATTAGCTGGACCCTCATTGAAACACGAGCATCCTGTCCACCACGCTGTGGCACTTTTTGACACCAAGAACCTTGAAAAGATTATAGAAATATCCTGTCCCAAAAAGCAGGGCCGGAGCTAGGATTTAAGCTGAATGGTGTCAGCATCACTCTTAACAATGATCTACTGGTGTCACTAGTGTAGAATAGCAAGGTGTATAAGGTGCAGCCAAAATTCGTTGGTGTCCTGTGACACCACTGCTAACATGCTAGCTCCGGATGTTCAGGAAATTAAAAATCTTAAGGTTTGTTCAGTTACCTAGTGCAGTAGTGCCTGTAAAAGTAGAGGCGCATGTTCAGTCAGTGTAAATGGACACTATTGAGATGAAAGTGCGTTTCTAAATCTGAAGGTAAATTTTGTGACTTGTTTTGTTTAAATGGAAAAACTAGTACTATATGTTGTAGTTGATAGGCATCATATTCTTTGTTTTCTAGTTGGAATTTCTGTTGGGAAATAATAAAAAAAATCATGGCAGAAAAGAAAACCACAAGCATCCATTTTTATCTTTGGGAAACGAGGTAGCTTCACACTAAAATGTAAGCTTTATTGTATTGTGGATTATTAAGGTTTACAGTTCTATATCTTTAATTATTACTTTCTCGGTTTCACCTTCAGAAATGCAATCCATTTTCAGCCGAGTTGTTCAGTACAAGCTCTAAGAGTCAGATGATTCCCCTCCTGTGCTACAATACTTCTTCAGCAAGTTCTGCTCAATCAAAAGATTCCATGCAAGAGTACTGCAACCGAGTATGGGAAAGTTGCAAAATTTTGACAATAGTGAACTCTCCATTTCAAGCTTCATTGCAAGAAAAGAGAAAATTACTTAGTTCATCTTCAAAACTTAGTGATATATGGCACACAGAAAAGGACTTCTGTACATCATTCGGTGGCTCATCTGATGGACAATCTCTATGTTTCAGTGGAAATGCAGTGTCATTTAATGCTCCCGAACCCTTGCCATCACCTAAAGGGGTATGCCTCGAGAGAATAATTAAAAGACCGTACTTGAATATGGTCCCACACCCTGATGGATCCAATAGAGTTTTCTTGTCTAGCCAAGCTGGCAAGATATGGTTGGCAACTGTCCCGAAACAAGGTTCGGCAAGCACTCTAGCATTTGATGAGGCAAAACCATTTTTAGATCTAACTGATGTAGTGCATTATGATTCAAAGTCTGGACTCATGGGCATAGCATTCCATCCAAAGTTTGCCACCAATGGGCGCTTATTTGTTTCTTATTATTGTGATAGAACTCAAATGCCTAGCTGTGCGGGTAGGTGTTCATGTAATTCTGATGCTGGTTGTGAACCTTCAAACCTTGGCCCTGATGACGAGGGTGCTAAGCCATGCCAGTACCAGGTTGTTGTTTCGGAGTATTCCGCAAAAATCTCCTCATCAAATGTTTCGATGGTATGCATTGGCTTATTTCTTCTATACAAGTCTTGATATAGTGGTTATGGTTCTCATGTCTGTGTCCTTTACAGGCAACATCTGCTGCTCCATATGAGGTTAGAAGGATTTTTACAATGGGGATGCCGTATACAGGTCGCTATGGAGGACAAATATTGTTTGGACCAATAGATGGATACCTTTACCTCATGATAGGGGATGGCGGGAGCAAAGGCGACCCATTTAATTTCTCTCAGAATAAGAAATCTCTACTGGGGAAAATAGTGAGGCTTGACATTGATGGTGCGCTAGGTAAGCAGTGAAGGTTCTGTTTTCGTTATTGTTCTTAGTGGAATCATGTTGAATGTTTATTTTCCCTTGATCTGTTTGCTTGCAATCATATGCTTTCACCTTCAGTTCAATTGTTAGTTTTACTGGATTTTTAATGATTATTCCATTAAAAAAGTTTTTATTTGCTCCTATTTTAGGTTTATTCTTTTTTAGAAAGTCTGTAAAAGGGAAAGGCTTAAAAGATTAAAACAAGCATAATTATCCCTATCCCTAAATCTATCATTCTCTTCTAATTTTGCCTCAGTAGTACTGTATCTATTCAAGGCTCCAACCCACTGAATTAGTAATTTTCAGCCGGATCAAATTTTGTTGTCCTTGACAAGGAGGCAAAGCTGAAATGTTGTTCAATTTTTTTTAATTATGTTACTTTTCAGGCCAGAGCCAAATCAGTAACCAAAGCCTGTGGGGTAACTACTCTATTCCGAAAGACAATCCTTTTTTTGATGGTAGTGACTTGCAACCAGAGATATGGGCCTTGGGTTTGGGCCACCCGTGGAGATGTAGTTTTGATTCTGAGAGGCTTTCCTATTTCTACTGTGGTGATGCTGGTCAGGTATGATTCACGTATGAGTTGATGTTTGGCCTCTCCCTTTGGAATCAGTCCTGTTTTTGTCATGTACCAATATACATAAAAAAAACAAATATCTATATATTCCTTATTTTTAAATGAAACATAATCGGAAGTACTGACAGTTCTTTGGGCCTCTTATAGGCATCAGGGCATCACATTCTGTTTATAATGATGCATATATGAGACTAATATTGTCTGCTTGTAAACTAAATAATCACATCAGTATATTATTAGCTTTATTTTAACTGAGCATGTTACTTTACAGTAAAAAATACTTTCCTTCATCAATCATTAGCTGTTTGTTGTGCACTTTACCTTGCATGTATAGGATGTGTATGAAGAAGTAGATTTGATCACCAAGGGGGGAAACTATGGATGGCGTACATATGAGGGGCCATATATTCATCATCCAAATTGGTCACCGGGAGGGAATACATCACTTGACTCCATAAATGCCATCTTCCCAGTCATGGGCTACAATCATTCTGTGGTCAACAAGAAAATTGGATCTGCATCAATTATAGGTGGATATGTTTATCGGGGGTCTACCGATCCCTGCTTATATGGAAGGTATGCGGTGAGCACTTTTGTTTCATAGGTTCAGAGGAGTGGGTTCTGGAATTTTACTGTACATTCCTTTCATCAGCTTGAGTAAAATTCACATATTTTCTCAACTCATTGGGTGAAAGAAACCTACCTGTTTATGCATACTCAATCACATGGTTTGGAAAAACAGCTAATCAAACAAAGAAAGCATTCTGTCAGATAAGTTCTTACATGCATATGGAAATCCAAGAGGTCAATCCAATTGTGATTCGATAACTCATGAATCAGCCACTATTATTTTATATCTGAAAGGTTTATCTGCTTCAATTGACAATCCTATTTGCCCATGCTTGGCCAGGTACCTTTACACTGATCTGTATTCCTCATGGATGTGGACCGGCACAGAGACCCCGGAGGGCAGTGGAAACTACACGTCATCTGTCATTCCGATGAGCTGCTCAAAGAACTCTCCGATAGCATGTGAATGCACCGCTGGGAGCCCTGAGCCCTCGTTTGGTTGCATTTTCACATTCGGGGAGGATAACAGCAAGGACATCTACCTTCTGGCGAGCAAAGGCATCCACCGAGTTGTCAAGCCCAGCCTGTGCGGCTACAGCTGTCCAGCAGAGAAACTGGTGAGCGACAACAGAACTACGCCCTCCGGATCGTCGTCGTTTGCATGTGTCACACGGGTAAGGAAGTCGATGGCTGTAGCGTTGGCGCTTGTTGTGTGTGTTTTTCTCTCTTGAGATATGGGTGTCTCCTCGGTTTTTCGTCTTTTGTAACGGGGAGGATCTGCAAATGGACTATTTGCTCGTTCAAAATAAAATAATGAGAAAATTAGATCTGTGACATCGAAAAATAGACTTTAGAAATCTATCATCGAATCCGAGCTCAGAGTGTGAAGAACTCTGACAGGCCGACGGCGACGGGCGAGGGCCCTGCCCGTCCACCAGTGGTCCAGTTCAGTGCATCGGCGCATGTTAAGGTCCGGAAAACAGGGGAGGAAGCCACCGGGTGTCCATGTCCTCTCCGTCGGAGAAGGCGCCGTCTCCACCCAACGTGAAACATTCGCCCGAGGCGTGTCCGTCATCAGGTGCGTGGGACTTCGTTTGGGTTGTTTGTTACTTCCGGCGCGCCTGGTTGCCAGCAATTTCTTAAACGTTGAGAGGAGAAAGCATCGGGAGCCCGACGGTAATCCTAAGCAATTTGTTACTCCAGTACGATGAGATTGGGATGCACCTCGGGATGCAGACACCGCGAGATCACCACGCACGCAGTCCTCAAAATGCGCGACTCGATTGCAGCAGCGAAAAGATAAAGCATCAAGTTAAAGAGAGCGTACTCCCAACCCAGATGCTGCAGCGCCTGTGCGCGCCACGCAAAGCGGCCAAAGCTTAAGCGGACGCCGATGCCGATGCGCGGCGAAAGAGGCCGAAGCCAAGTGATGCCTTGCCCAGAAACCAAGACGTCGACGGGCCATTGGTTGGCAATACCCTGCTTCGGTTTCTGAACCTCTCCGGTCTGATGACGTTCTTTCCTCCGTTCGGTTGAGCCGTAGCGGCTCGATGATCACCTGCTACAACTTCACCGGCATACTAGTATCTGGTTTTAGATTCTTGATTTGACTGGTGCGGATGATACATTTGGTGTCTGCGATCATCGGCGATGAAGATTGCTCTAGTCTCTCGTCTCCTAGGAGTATCTGCTTTCAGCCCTTTCGAAGCTGCGCCCGTCAGCGTCAGGTGTTCGTCGGCTGATTTGTGACTGCCAACGACGTGCAAGAAATGAGGCTGGGATCAGTCCATGAGTCCTCAGGAGGCACTCACCGCCCTAATAAACTCCTTTCAGCCCTTTCAAAGCACATGCATTCGCACATCGGTTGGTCGGTCACTGGGAACAAGAAAAGGGTGAAGCCGTCGGTCTGTGGCAACAGCAATCTTTGTTCAATAAGACAATAGCCGAGCGTTGTGTGAGCTTTACTCTTGTGTCGGGAATGATGAAAGAAGCGGTATAGCAGCAGCAGGCTTGGAGTTGGAGTGCTCCTTTTAACACCAGTAACAACCCCTCCCAAAGAAGAAAGGAATTATAACTAAAAAGAAGAGAAAGAACAGAACAAAAACCCCATCCATCAAGAGAGTGTGGATCAGATCAGAGAGCGCTTTAACTTGGCCAA
>BCLF01000014.1:383905-399050 GCA_001602275.1 Zoysia japonica
AAGAGGATGGCGGAGACGAGCAACAGTAGCCTGCTGCCCATCGCTTGTTAGCTGCTTCGGCTGCTCCAGGTGATCACTACTGATCACTACCAGCTAGCCTAGTGATTAATTTCTTGCAGCTCACTGCTTCCTTGCAAGTGCTATCTCTCCATATACCGTGCTTGATCTCAGAACGCTGCAGAGACGACGGACAGTGGTCGGGGAGTGCTGTCACAATGACGGATTGTGGGGTACGAAGCAGGGAAGAAATCGAACGGAGGCCGTCGACAAGGAGATGCAAAGGTAGCAGCAACTGGGAAGGTGGAGAGTGACGACTGACAAGTGAAGGAAGATTGTATGATCCTGGCTTAGCTACAACGCGTGATCTTTATATAGGAGCAGCCTCCGAACATGCTCTGCGCCTCGGGTAGTTCAGCTCTGATCCAAATGATGGCGACGGGTAGTATGCAGATGGAGATGGGGCATATGGCTCTCTCTCTTTCCTATCTCCCTTTGTTGGTTCACTCAAAAAGCACGGATCAGCTGGAACACCAGGTCCCGTCGCGATCAGGCTGTAAACAGAAGAGGCAGCAGAGTGTCAGTAGTTGGTAACCAGACTCCCGAGGAAAGACAGGGAAGTTCCAAAAGAGGGGTACAGTGCCACTAGTACTAGTACTGGGCTAAGTTGCCATCAGGAGCAAGTGATCAAGTGTACAGTCAAATGAACTGACTCAAGTCTTGCCTCCATGGGATGGGCCTACAGTCTCTGGGCGAACTGATTACCTTGCCAAATCAGTGCTAAAACACCATTTGCAAGGACGGCAGGCAGACAAGGCGTATGTTCCAGGAGCATGGGTGGGCTCAATGATACCGGTACGTAGGGGTACTACAAAGTTCTGGGGATATGGTAGATTAACATGACGGCACGGTGGCCCCTTCCGGCTGGGCATCAAAGATTCAAAGTCGCAACAGATGGAAGAGGAAGCGCGCAAGTACAATGGCAGCAATGATTCGTCTCCTTTCCCTCCTCCCCGAATTCGGGTTTCGCCTCGCTTGGCAATCCTGCTCCTGCGTGCCAAGGCGCCAAGAAGAAAGCGACCATGCGAGTGAACTGACGGCCAGGAGACGAATAGTAAAGCCGGGTCTGCCTCCGTTCCTCGCAACCCCGGCAAGACGCTTGCGTCGCTATCCCACCTGACCTGATCAGCTGGTCGAACGCCGCCGGCCCGGCTCTTCCACCGCTCCAGGCCAGTGAGCCAGCGCTAGCTAGCTGCCGCGCACTGACGAAACGGCGGGTTCGAGCCGGGCGCCGGACGCATCGCTGTCGTCCGTCCCCTCGACTCCATCGAGACCGGCGACGCCTCGACGCGTCGGCAGATTCGGGCTTACTGGCCTTTTCCTTTTTCCTCCTCGGCTTTCGACGATGAGGGGAATCATCCGCGTCTCCCTCCCTGCCGGGTGCAGATCGAGCAGAGACGACGTGAGGGAGGAATGTTTGGGGCCTCTTTTTTGACCGCCCGGTCCCCCGGCGTTGGACCCTTGGACCGTGCCTGCTGCCGCCACCGCGGCGAAGTGGTGTCTGGCGCGTGCTGCAATGAGTGACACCACGCGCCGGGACGGGCCGGGGGTGGCTGCCGAGTGCCGATGCGCCGAGCTGCTTGCTTGCCGGGGCGGAGTTGCTCGTGCGCGGGCTGGAGTACTGTACTCGGCACGTCCAGCTAGGCAGCGAGCTTAGCGGCCGGCAATGCAGTTGTGAGTTTTCGCAGTTCCGGCGATTGCGTTTGTTCGCAGCCGCGAAACAGGACATGCCGTTGTGACTTGTGACCTTCGGTTAATGGCTCCTCGGCTCGAAATTTCAGCCCGAAAAACAACTGCGATTTCGAAAGCGTCACGTTGCTCGTTGCCTGGCCCGTGGTTGAGGGATGACGGGCAGGGTGTGGGCGCGAGCGAGCGGAGCATCGGAGGCGAACCGGCCGGCGGATTAGGAGGGAGGTGCATCGAGGAGGGGATAGCTTGAGCAGGACCGGCGAGAAGGCCGTCACCGGACCATCAGAACAGACAAATGATTATCAATGCAATGGATATGTGACACATTTGGCAACTCGCGACAAGTACATGATACCAGGGGAGAATATGAAACCTACCTAATTTCATGCTTGAACATATATACTAACTTATACAACTCTAAGGATGAGGGAATTCCAGTCATTAAAAAAAACTACAAATTAGTTACCAGCCGTTTAAAATTTTCAATTTTCTTATCAATCTGTTATTTTTTTATTAACCACTCCTATATATTAAAGAATTTGAAAAAAGCTTATTTGTCTATACATTTTTCTTGAAAAAAAACTTATTTGTTTATACATTTTTTCTAAGTTTCCTCGTTACCATGGATGTTGTAGGGATCAATCCCCACTCCTCTCTCTCGCTAATTCATATTATAGTCCATGAAATCAAAGGAAATAAAATAGTTTAGATTAAATTTTAAAATTGGAATCGGAATTGAAAGTGAAAGTGAAAATTTTATATGGCCCAAAACCAAACAGCATCCACTAAAATGGATAATAAGAAAACTAAGAAAAAAAATAATAGAGGGAAAAAAGTATCTTTTTTCAAATCTCCAAATGTATAGACCAGTGAAAAAGAAAAGAAAATTAACATTGTTGGTTTATAAGGAAATTAAAAATATTGAGTAGCTAATAAGCATTGTTGGTTCATAAGGAAACACGTTTGGGTTTCCACAACTAACCAATAGATAAATACCCACTTAACATCCCTACAAAGTACTCCCTCCATGTTCTTTAATTAATGTCGTCGTTCATTTTCAACATCAACTTTAACTATTTGTCTTATTTAAAAAATTAATTCACATATGTAAATTTTAAATTGTGATTCAAATAACTCTAATGATAAATGAAATTATAACAAAATATATGATATTTATTAAAAAATTTTGAATAAGAATAATCAAAGTTAAGTTAAAAATCAAGATGACAACAGTTAAAAAACAGAGAGAGTATCCTGTAATTTTGCGAAGTTTTTTGGATGGCTGATGGGGAATTTACCTATTTTCATACTGCATACATCAAACCCAACTAGAACAAGTTCCTCAGAACGGTTTTATATCAAACAGAGCGAAAATGGTCTCAACAGTAAATAAGGCAAAGTTGACAACTTCTCAAAATACAGTACATCCGCTACTCTTTCGGGAGCCCGATATGCACATATCTCAACCCTCGAACATAAAACTCCGTGTACAACAGAGATTGAGATGTAACTAAATTCTACACATACAAGCTGAACAGCACAGCACAGCAGCTCCAGGCACTTTTAACATCTCATAACAGCGAAGTTGGGTACTCAAGTTTGCTGCGAGTGGATTGCCAGCCCAAAGCTCAAGCCTGGAACAAGCCAAAAGCGAGTTGTCAAATACTAGCTTTGAAAAATAACCTACTCATGACATAAAACAGGCGATGATGATTTTCATTTTCAAATTCTTTTGTACTTCTGCTCTATTGACAAGCATATAAAGATTCAATATATATGACACCAATTCTGCATCCACCTGGAGTTGCATGTGGATAAATGAATGACATGCACATGACATCCAGTGTCAAACCAGGTGCAAAAATGTGTGACAAGAGATAAAATAACCACAAATAAAACAAATGTATCATAAGTTAAAACTACAGATACATAACTTTACAGGGTGATTTATCACTCTGCCAAATAGTGCATCTATTGTCAGAATACTTACAATACATGAAGCAAATTTTTAATGCATCATC
Organism: Zoysia japonica; assembly: GCA_001602275.1. Lineage (NCBI taxonomy): Eukaryota > Viridiplantae > Streptophyta > Magnoliopsida > Poales > Poaceae > Zoysia > Zoysia japonica. The sequence continues at coordinate 387,673 of BCLF01000014.1, forward strand.
ATACAGACATACACAAAAAAACGTAATATGTGCCTACTAAATTAGAGTCAGACTAACATTTAGACAGATGCAATTCATCTATGACAAACATTTTTATTGATACCTAGGGTTAAGCTCAGGTCGAAGGGCATAACGAACAAGAATTCATGTCAATAGAAGCACCATCCATTTTGGCAGAATATACAGCCATAACGCTGTAATAAAATAAATAAGCACCACAGACCCAACAATCAAAATAGCACACCAAACTATCATGGGCACATTTGCAGCACCAGACATTCACTTTTATCAAAATAAAGATGTCACTAACAATGCAAAACTGCATGGGAGAAACATAAACCTAACAATGCTGAAATCTTTCAGAGATTCTCGTCTTAACCTAAATAAAACAGATTGAGATAAATTTTGATGCATTATTATTATTTTATTTATTTTTTTGAAATATAGGAAAAGCTGTAAAAGGCCATACTCAAGAAAAGCAACGATTGACCCAAAATTGATACAGTCGATGCCAATGGCCCTAAATAAGCATGCTTAGGTTCAGTACCTAATGCACTGCTGGAGATGTCAGAAAACAATGAAGTCTGGTCAGTTTGCTAACATGACAGAACACTGTTACACTTGTCGAACAATCATGATTGGAGATGGCAGGACATGATCCAAGGACATTTGGCACACCAATGGAATGGGACAAGGGGAAGTGTAATTTTGCACGATCACATAGAATGAAGTACACTATTATTAAATTGTGAACTACGGACATTATGCTAGCCTTTCTTTTTGTACCAAACCTCCCATTGTTCACCTCAACAACGGAGAAACTTCAGCTCACTTATTTGAGCAAAAGAGCAAACAGCTAAAAGAGAATCATCTTTGTCCATAAGCATGGAAATGAAGTTGAGAACTGATGATATGACATGTAAGGATAGAAAATTGTTCCTTCCCACTAGGTCCTAACAAATCCTATCAAAGCTACCCAATGGAAACCCAAACCTTTGACACATAACCTCCCCCATTCCAATAGAAATCAACATGAAGTTTCCAAAATGCTGGACGCTAAGCGAGCCACTAGCTAATAATAGTCAGACCACTTTGTATCCCAGATTCAGCTCCAGCTTTCTAGTTTCTGGATAGAAGAGTGCCTTTTTAAATGGCAGAAGCCAATGATAGAAAACAAATATTTTATTTTGACGTCAACAGCATTTCTATCATAATAAAAAATAAACAGTTAATTATATATTTGCGTTCTTGAAATACATATCATGAGCAATCTGCTGGGTGATATAGGAAGGTGCGGTACTGAGCACGTTCAGGTATTATAACACAATCTGCTACTGTAGCAGTTCCGTGTAGCTGTGGCTAGGGTTAGGCGTTGGCTTGGTGTATGAAGAGGTCAAGCAATAACAAGAGTATCAATGTTATACTGGATGCTTATCTCCAACAACAGGCTTAATAGTGCATCGAGCAAATCAATCTGTTAAACAAGGTAAGCTCTTTGATTTGTAGGATGTGCAATGTGAACATCAGATGCCTAAGAACTTTATACATCCTAAAACAACTCTAATTTGTTCATCTATTGATTAAATCAGTGGAACTTGACTTGATGATTAAGCTTCACTCCCAGCCAAGTACAGCTTGTTTGGAACTTGGTAAAACATATCATATCAAAGCAGAATCCTCCCTATAGATTTTACAACTTAACAACTCTAAGGAACCCTAAATTAACCTCACAAGCTCATAGTGTCTCTCCAAATCACCGGACAACACTAAGCGCCCCAAGTTATGAATTAGACTTAAACTGCAAAACTCTATCCAATTAAGTGAAACTACTTAACATATCCCACTGTAAGGTACACCTGAAACTACTTAACAAGTCACACCGCCAAGCTAGCATTTCAAATATTTTCAAATCGGAAAATAGATCCGCAGAGGCAAGTGAAATGGATGCTAGATCCTGAAATAACTCGTGCACTTCGACACTGAGAGCATCAGGAGCAAAGTTTGTAAGCATACCTCCTCAACGGGGAGCAGGCCGAGCTCCCCGATCACCCCGGCCGCGCCGCGCAGCTGCGCGCCGACCTCGGAGCCGCAGCTGGGCACTTCATCGAACATCGAGGCCGAGAGAGACTCGGAGACGAACCCGGCCTGGAACTCGATGGTGCCCTGGTCCGGGTGCGCGACCATGCCACTGACGGAGACCCAGAGGAAGAGCTTCTTCGCCTGGACGCCGGAGAGCCCGGAGATGGCGCCGTAGGAGAGGGTGCCGGTGATGGTCTTGTCGTAGTAGACGAGATGCGAGCCGAAGTGGACGTAGCAGGTGCCCGCGAGGTGGATCTCGAAGCGGCCCGTGGTCTCGTCGAAGGAGTAGGAGGAGACGGAGTCGGGGATGAGACCCTTCGGGAGACCGTACTTCGGAAGGATGTCGTTTGCTGCGCCGCCGGCCTGCGCCGCCGCTGCGACGGCGGCGGCGAGGACGAGGAGGAGGAGGCGCCGGGAGGACATGGCCTTTGAGGGAGGGGGTCTGGGATTTTCTGTGCTCCTGCGGTTTCCGAGCGCGTGGACTCGCTGGACGTGGAAGGCTAACACAACACTGCCTTGAAAACTTTTGGCGACCACTGGATAGTCTGGATTTGCGACTCCATTACTCACTTTTTAAATTACTTTTTAGTAGTAAATTTTTTCCTTCAATTTTGTATCCAATTTTTTGTGGTACGGCAATGGGTTGTAAAGTCCATTACGCACGTTTCGATTTGCGCATTACTACTCTCAAACCCAACTCGATTTGATCCATAGTTTCTAGGAGTATAAATGTAGTTAACTTTAAAAATATAATATTTGTACGTAAGGAATATCACTAAAATTGATTAAATTTATAAAAAGGATTGATCAATGACAAATTTGACAAAATCTAGATATAACCTTATTTTGAAATGGAAAGAGAGAGTAGTTTATATCTACAGAAAATACTCTAATGAGATCACCGAATTTATGTCAACAACCTCTAATTTTATTTAAATATGAAAAGAGATAAATTAGGCTAATTTTTGTGTGAAAATGTAAACCTAGAGAAGACAATTAAAAAAAACCGTGTCTCTATGCTACAAACCTTCATTTACAAATACTTGATACTTTTTGATTTTTATTGTTCGTGCTTTGACTAATTATAATTTTTTAAATTATTTAGTTAATTAACTTATAAATAACATCATAAAATTTGTCATCGTATATACTTTGAGAATGTATATTTCTTTTATCTATATGTCAAAATTTTCTAAAAAGACGAGTGGTCAAAGAGTTTGTAAAAAAATCAAAATTGATAAGTATTTGAAAACGGAGGTTTGTACTCCCTCTGATTTTAAAATATTTTTCAAATATGAAAATAGAAGACTTGATATCAATATTGATCATTCGTTTTATTAAAAAAATTGATCAAATATGTAAATTTATTAGTTGTATTTTAAATACCACTAATGATAAAGCAAATAACAAAAATTTACACAATCGAATAAATGTTTTTTTAATAAGAAAAATGATTAAAGTTGCTGTCAGAAATCAACTGTGTTAATAATTTAAAATTGGAAAGAATATTTCATAAAAATTGTTCAGCAGTTAGGAGGCAGGCACATTTACAATCAGTAGAGTAATAGTAGTACGAAAACAAGTCGTAGTCCACAACTACCCCCAGATATACGTGATCCCGTTTGATTTAGCGTGCGCTGATTTCTTTTCGGCCGCATGATTGACCAGCTCGATCGAGTTCGGCAGGAGGTCGCCTTCTAGAAAGATTAGCATCCGAGACCTGCAAAAAGTTAGCATCCAAACGTACCCATAACTCGTCCAATTTTTTGGTCACCGTCCGACGCGTCCTGCTCGCAGCTTCGATCGGTTTCAGCCATTGGCTAAAGATATTAAAGGCGACAGCGACCGAATCAGATAACAGTAGGAGTAGTTGGCCTTGATTGCCGGTTCTGTGCGTGGAGCCTCTGAATGAATGGAAGAGATCAACGAGATTTGTCTGTAACGAACGCATAATTGTTTTTTTTTTTAAAGAACGCATAATTTCTGGATTGTTTATTTCTTTTTTTTTTGGAAAAAGATTGTTTGTTTCGCTTGGAAGCCGATAGGAGTAGTGTACTAGGCGTAATCTGGACCGTGCCTATTGCTGCGAGGTCATGTTGAAAATCCGTATCCTGAAATCCGGTTCAGTCTTACTCCTACTTAAGGGGACATGATCATGATCATGGGAGCGGCTCGGAGCTCATTCACGCAGCCGACAGGTGGGCCATCCACGTCTGACAGGACGATGCAGCGCCACGCGTCTTTCCCTTCCGTGCATGCCTGCCTTGCTGCCGAAGCATCCTTTTTCCTGACCTCGCATTATTTGCTGACCTTCGTTAACGTAATAACTAAGATTAATTTGATACATGTTATTATAATTTTGTAAAATTTGAAATATAACATTTGAGTTTACGTGTCATTCTCTTACAGAATCTCATCTGTCATTGACACATAGATGATATATTTTAAAGTTTACAAAATTGTAATAGTATAAATCTAATTTACCCTAATAACTATGCTTTTCCCGGAGCGGAGAAATAAGGAGCAGGCGAAAGTGCGATGAAAGACGCTGGCAAAGATCCTACGTAAGATTATCAACATGAAGAATGTTGTGGTGATGTTGCTCATCAAATAGTTGAGTCTCGATTTCGCCAAGCTTGCGAAAGATGGGAATCATGTTGTTAGTTAGAATTTGAACAGACATCAAATCAGTTCGGCCAATGATAAATTCTTTGACGTAGAGACACAAGCAATCCGGTACCTTATTTGATTTGATGTAGCCAAGCAAGATCTGCTCTAGGTTGTTTATATTTGGCAGGGAAAGGAAATGAAGTGAATATGGTTTGGCAGAACGAACCGAATATAGCAATTAAGTTTATGTTCAAACAACAGCGCAGCATGTCCTGGTCGAGGTCAGGTGCATGGCATGAGACACCACCACTTGTTGCAGAAACTGTGCCGCTGGTCCCGGGTTTCTTGTTCAGTTCTTCAGGCGATGTCGCAGTGGATCATGTGGGATTGTGGCTAAATACAGCGTAACATACTCAGGAAGCCGACCAGGCGGGTGTAAAGGGTGTCGATGGATTGAGCATTGTTCACTGTGCACCGTGGGGGTACATTCATACTGTACTCAATATCAGAAGGGCTAGTTAGAAAAATGATTGTAACATACTACCACCTCCATCCCAATAAAAGTTTATTTTAACTTTTGTTAGACAAATCTTTGACAATGATTTTTATAAATTCAATAAAATACTTAATATTTACTCCCTCCATTCTTTAATTGACCACTCGTCTTATCAAAAAATAGAAATAATCCTGAATTTAGGTGAGCTAACTGCATTTAGCTTGATGATTTATGTGAGCTAACTGCATTAAGCTAAATGAAAGCACCATCATAACAGATACAGTAAAATTATGACTCTGAATGTCCACTAACTTCATTTGCATAACGGAAGAAAAAACATTGTTTTCATGATACACATTGGTATAGTACCCAAGTCCACTGCCAGAAAGTCAGGTTACCCAAGTCCACTGCCAGAAATTCAGGTAGTAACCAACACCCTGCTATTAGTAATTCGTGCACGCTCGCCATCGAAAATTGCATACCATTAGTTGGAATTTGCCAACATAACCAGACGTCAAGACTACAACAAGTATAGTAGATGATTACCTGAGCACGGACAAACCCAGAGAGAGCAAACGTGGTGAACTGGCCATTGTACAGACCGTTCTCGTCCACGTGGCCAATGTTGATCTGGACAGAGGCATGGTCTTTGGCAGTGATGATCCTGTTGGTGGCAGAGCTGCAAGAAACAAAACAACGCAGCTAAGCACACCAGCATAAATTACAATGCAGAGCAAACAAGATTATTGAGGGAAAATTTACCATTTCCTAGGGACGTAGAGGTCCACCGTCTTACCCTCCTCGTTCTGCATGGCGGCTGCTAGGGGAACTACTGAACGGCGACTGCAGAGCACACAAATAATAAACAATCAGGCACATATGACATATGTAACTGAAAGAACAGCACTACATAGCAGCTAACGTATGGATCACAAAGATGGAAATCAGCACATACTTAGAAGAAAATACAATTCTATCACGAAACCAAGGGCATTATGGCAGTTGTAACATAAAATTGTCAAAGTATCATCCTCTTTAACGAATAGGGCATTTATGCAACAAATCATTGCATAAATCTTTGTAGGGGAGGACGTTACGACTGCGACAGTAGGAATGTGATCTCTTCACTTGGTCCTACCTGGACTACTCTACTCGCAAAGTTATCCTAAATAGATTCTCACAAACAAGTCTAGATAGTGTCGCAAAAAAAAAAGGAGATGGTATAACGAACCCTCGTCCAGCAATTGGCGCTTCTGTGCAAGCGTGCGGGCTAAGTAAACTGCAGCAAACGAGATGGAATTCGAGATCGATGCTACTTACCTTGATCTCTCGAACGGATGAGGCGCAGAAGGTCGCGAGAGACGGAACACGGCGGCGGCGGCGGCTCGGCCAATGGTCAGAGCCTGAGAGGGATGAGAGTGAGACGAGCGGGCCTGTGAACGCAATTAGTCAGCCCATCTAGAATGTTCGGAACGGGAGAGGAACGGGCTTCCAGCTCTCCATTCGGGTCTTGGTGAGGCCTTTCTGATAACGCAATTAGTCAGCCCATCTAGAATGCGACCAACATAACTCTCAAAACTTAGCCCAATATAGTTTTCGTAAACGATAGGTAACCTGACGACTGACGTGTGACGGAACCGGTTTAGCACTCAATTAATTGAAAGTATCCAAATTCGAAAAAAAATTAAAAATCTCCAAGAAAAAGAGCAAAAAGACACTTAATTCCTAATTTGACCCTTCAATTTCTTCCTGCCCTGCCGGCTGCCCCAAAGCTTTGAAGGTATTAACCCAGAATATGGTTCCTAATTTTTCCTGTTAGATGCAATTTGCCACAAGTGATGTGAGACGACTCAACCCTGTCAGAATAATTCTTTGCAATATTGTTGTGCATATGAAACAGCTTGTACTCACAAGAGATAAAAAGAAAGGATCCTCCTCAGGTTTCAATATGCCTAACCCTCTACTCAATCATCAGCAAATTAGTGATATTTGCTACGACTAGAATGTTCAGGAGCAACAGCCGACGCAGCTGAAGCTTGAGGCGATGAAGTACCGATTTACATGGACCGCCTTTTCAATTTTTGTTTTCCACTTATGAATTAGGGCCGATATTAGCACCGAAGCTTCAGGAGACAGCAGCATTACAGTCAATTCCACCTGCCTCTGTTAATATAACTTGTATGCAACGTCACAAGCCCAGATGATGCATTCGTCCAGCAGCCATCAGAGTTCAGTCTTCACTGGTTCCTGGTCTGAAATTTGAGGAACCTTAGGTTATCAAATCAAAACAAAGAGCGTTTCTTGACTTCAGGCACCGTGCGTCATGAGCGGCCGATATTTTGTGTAATCAATGCCATTTAACCTAACGCAGCATAAGATCTGCTCAGGCAGTTCTTCACCTTTGTTACCCTGTGGTAAGAAGTCAGCACAGTAAGCACCTGTATTTTTTTTAACAGGACAGAAAAAATCTGTTAAAATGTGACCATCTGTTACAAGTTAACACACCTGGATGGTCAGCCCAACATCTAGAACGCAAACTTTTAGCCTGTCCAAAAATGTTTCAAAACCTTTCCTTGAGATGTAGCTGAATCTGTGCATGTCAATGTCAATCTCAAAGTAATTATCACCCTGCATAAAAACAAAGCGCATTATTTAGTATTCCTTCTAGAAAGTAATCTAAGTTGGACAAAATAAAAGAAATTTTTATAATAGTGCATAAATTCTGTGATAGTGGTACAGAAACTGAAGTACATGGATTAATGCAACCAGGACTGCAATAATTTCTAGATCAACTGACCAAGTAAAATTCATGTTGTGGTCTAGAAAGCACAGGCTTCTCATTGTAAGTGGTCATCAGCTTCCTCTCAGCTGCACTTAAAGGAAGATCCTCAATATTAGCCACCCTGCCAAGTATCTTTAGCCGTTCTCGAAACGGTACCGTTGTTTCCATCGGAAATGCTTTTATCTTCTCTACATGATCATTAACCAATTTCTGTTTGGAAAGGGGAAAAATACAGAATTATGCACGGATAATAGTTTAAACAGGAAAAGAAGGCTACTATAATAGTGACGCAATATCTGCTGAAACTGCATAAGCAGACAGTTGACATTTTTTATGTGAAGTTTCAAAAACGAAATAACATTTTTAACATTTAAAAATGATTTGTCTTTCCTAAGTTGGTGTGAAACAGTCAGTACTACATGACTTTATTGCATACTTGTTGTATGCATCTTGTCTACGGTTAATATGCCTAACAGCCAAAAGTCTTTGCATCTTACCTGCCCTAATTATTTGCGGCTCCATGATTCTAAGAAATCATCTATGAACCAATAATTCGAAGTTCAAATGTAGGTGGAGCATGTCCATGTTTCTAAAACCTATAGAATATAGTGGCCATACATATTTTCTGCCTTCTTCATTTCATACAACTGAACTACATGGTCATTTTTTTCCACACTTTCATTGCGTCCAGAAAAAGAATATGAATGATCATTTAAACTTAATGAGGCTTACCTCCAATAGACAGCATTTGTAATGCACTAAAGGCACGTACCGTTAGTATTACATCTACAGACATAAAAAATAATATGCACAAAGATATTTGGGACAGGTAAAGATCTTACTCTAATATTTTCAATGAATGAAGGTGGAAGCTCTTTGGAGTATCCTTCAGAAAGCCTAAAATATAAAACAAAGCTCATCCCTACCCCATCAGTTTCGTTTTGAAACAATGAAGCAGGGTATAACGGCACCTGAGGATAAATAAAAAAAATGTCAAGCCATATTTCTCTCTACTGAAAGATATTAATCATGCTTAAGTTCAACAGAAATCTATGACATATTAATCAAATATTTAGAAAAAATGAAATGATATGCAATATACTTAAAAGAGAAAAAAAATCAGTCTGGTTCTCTGAAGGTGAGTCAGTAACCCAAATTAGTTTGTAGAGAGACATATTTTTCAGATATTAACTGCATAAACTATGAACATGTTCAAAGGACAAGGACATATGGGTTATCTTCCTCACCTTCTAAATACATTTACAGGTAAATCCAAACGTAACAAATTGACAAATGACGGTGTTCCTCAAACAAGTGCATTGACATGAATACATTTTCACTTACCTGTACATTGACCACCAAAAGAGGCGGAAGTTTGCTGGAGAGTTGAATATCAGGAAGTTGAACAAATCGAGATATATGATTGAGTTTTTGTGATGATAAGTAGACATCAACTCCAAATGGATAATATGCAGCATAATTTGGAGCAAGTTCTTTCTTCTTATCCCTGGGAAAGTACATTTGAAACTAAGATCATGCCCATATGAGCAGCCCAGATCTTTAAATATATCTGGAGCATGATATCAATACATTTGAAACCCAAATAACAACATTTACCTAAAATAGTTTGATCCACGGACTCGGAATGTACCAGGATCAACATGAGACCAGCTGTTGAGCATTTCTGTTTCTCGCAAACATAGCTGTACTTGAGAACCAGCAAGGGGTCTTTCAAGGAAACCCTTTGTAGACACTGGAAACACAAAGTAAATATGTTGCTTTAATTGTAACACTACCAGCGCTTCATTTGAACTTGCAGCAAAGATAAAAGTAAAAGATTGATATGTTTGTGTATTTTGGGTGGGTACCTGTGTGCCAGTGCAATGGATGTATTAATACAAGTTAACATTGAATGAAAAATAAGTCGGTTTGATGGGGAGAACCATGCAACCAATGACGATATTGCGATTTCTTGGAAGAATCAATTCTGTGTGTTGCTTGCAGCCCCTCTTTTTGTTAGTTTCATAAAATTGTCCTATGGATGCCCAAATTTATTACTACAAGATATCATGCAAGGGACCAAGCAAATTGCTGGGAAATGATTTAAGTCATCACACATAGTAATATGAGAAGTGTACCATGATAAGGAAAAAAAATAGATACAGAGCACTCCAGCTTTGTTTTGAGAAAAGTTTAACCAAATGGTTTATGAAAAAATGCTTACATAGTGCAGAAGATGGATGAGCTTCCCCGGACTTCTTCTTGAATGAGAGCTTCAAAGAAGGCATCTTCATGGAATGAGTCGGGCTGGAGGAAAGAGCTCTCTTCTTCTCGTTTACACCAACAGCAGAGGCCATACAAGGTAAACAGTTATTTGGGAGAAGCCCGCAGTCGTCCAATATCCTATGTCCACGAGCACTATCATCACCAGAAACACTCGGCATATCCTCATTGCTCACAGAGGACCGCACACCATTCTCTCCGCTCCTTGACAACTCACTGGACTTTGGCTTTTTGTGGTGATGGTCACCAGGCTGCGCGGCGCCATTGAAGCTCCCACCGTTGCCATCTTTGATGCTCAATGCAGCTTCGCTCTCAAATCCATTCAGCGAAAAGGCATCTGCAAGTACAGAACCAAAGTAAGTACAGGTCATTCAGTCAATAGGGAAAAAAAACATCTGTAAAATGAAAAGAATTCGAGGCCATTCAATGAAAAGAATCTGCAGAATGAAAAAGAAGCTAAGCAGGTTCCACTGAAATCAACCCCAGAGGGAGGGGGGACCTAGCTGAGGTCCTATAGTACGCTACTTCAGGATCATGATAACATTCTTACCATCCTGCACGCTGTGGAAATCGTCCTCGCCGTCCGACTCGTTCATCGCAAAGGAATCATACCATGCCTCCTCAATGCTCCCGGACACTGCAGCAGGAAAGTTCACGTCAGGTCAATCTGGATTATGGACCCGCGAGTAGTAGCAAATGACGCAACGAACTGCGACGCGGTACTGCTAGTTCTAACCGGAAACTAGCTGCGACCCCACTCTACAGAACGAGCTTCCCCAAGCTAGGAATTAAAAAACGATTAGTAGATGTTGCTGGACGCGCACGATCCCCAGATGCGGTAATTTAATTTTAGTCCCCGAGTACCGCAATCTCGCGCCCGATGGTCCCCCGGAGATCAGAATCCAGCCTCGAAACCGAAGCAAGCAGCCCGCTCGTTTCCACCCCACCCACCCACCTTGGAACGCGGGGTTGCTGTAGGTCCGGTGATCGCCGGCAGCGTCGGCCCCGGGCGCCGAGCCGGGCACCTCGGCCTCCTGGATGGTCTCCATCGACGCGGCGCGCGAGGGCGCCTTCCTACGCCCCTTGCCCCGCCCGCGCTTGCGCCGCACCCCACCGCTGCCGCCGCCG
>BCLF01000014.1:401943-445524 GCA_001602275.1 Zoysia japonica
GACGCCATCATTTGTCTTGAGCCGTGTACTTACTATTAAAGAAACAATACTTTTCCTCCAAGCCTGACACATTAAAACACTGGGGTAGGAGTACCAAACAAAGCTTTTCCATTTTGTTCTTAGGAGCTTTTCGACGCCACTTTTTAACGTGCTAGTGGCCCATTTGGCTCACCTGAAATTCTGAGCTGCCAATCTTGAACTGTTCTAGCTGCAGAATTTCTTCGAGGTTGCAAAAACGATACTCCTACTCCTAGGTGTAACCATACCCTACGGTTTGTCATTTGGAAGCTACGGAGTTTAGGGAAGAAGCGAGGTGTACTAACGGATAATGCTAGTACCACTCCAGTTTCGTTCCTTTCGATGGAGACCAACGCAATTTGACTCTGCTCCCTCCAGATGCATTATTTTTTAAGTTTTGAATATATTTTGAGTTAAACATTAGAAATATAAATTACAAATAACTTTAAAAATATGAAAACTATATGAATAGATTTGTCTTTAAAAAATCTTTCATAAAAGTATACATATATCATTTTAAAATAAAAATTTATGAAAAAAAAATCAAAGTTGTATTTTAAAAACCATGTCGATGTCTAAAACCTTAAGAAATATGGGACCAAAGAGAGTAAGTTTTGTTTGGCAGAGTCCAAATCCACACCTCTGTTGTTGGCCTGTTCAAACCAGACAATTTGAGCTTGTGATTTTCTGAGATGAATGTGTGAATAAGATAAAAGAAAAAAAAAGACAAAATTAGGATCACCTCTGGTTGTGAAATTTCTGCTACATGGTAGTATGATAGTACTACTCTCTCTGTTTATTTTTATTTATCAGTATTGATTTTTGACATCAACTTTAATTATTCGTTTTATTAAAAAAATTAGTTCAAATGTCTAAAATTACAAGTCATATTTCAAATATCTTCAATGATAAATTAAATTATAACAAAATATATAATTTTTATCATACTTTTTGAATAAAATAAATAGTTAAAGTTGACATAAAAAATCAACAACAACAAATAAAAGTGAACAGAGGAATTAGTATTCAATAGATCTGTGCATTCTTTTCTTTGATCCTTTTCTTGTGAGTCATTTGCATTGATGCTTACTTCATGTACCTATTTGAAAATTGTTTGTCGTCGGTTAATTTAAAATTTAAACCGATCAACGACAATGATTTAGATTTTAGAACAGATGGATTATCACTCTTGACATTCGAAGTCAAAAGAATAGATTCATCATATATCGAGGGGGGGGATGCGCATGCTGCTGGACAGAGACATGCGGCATGAGCTTACATGTGGTGGTGATTTGTTCAGTGTATATTTTTTGTATTCAACTCGACACAGCCGCTTTGTTTGAGGAAGCTGATTCGTACTACCTGTGCGAGAAAAAAGAAAGGTGAAATAATCTTCAGCGCGGAATTTCGAAGTGGGCGTGAGGAGGAAATGCTGCTTTTGCTGGCTGCGTGAAGGAACACGACACGCAGCGACTGCGACGGCGACGCTTCGTGTGCGCCATCTTCTGTGCGGCTGTTGCATAGCCAGAGGTAAAAAAAAAAAGTCAGAATAAATCTGACCTGAGGGTCCTCGAGGCGCCTAACACGTCCACGTGGACGTCGTCGACCGTCACGTTCCGTGCGTGCCGGTTCTTCTAGAAAGTGTCGGCCGACGGAACCAGAGCTGTGTCAGAGTATTTTAAAAAAAAACTGTGCCAGAGGGCTCGAGTCAGCCTTTGACTTTTTAGTTTACTTCGCCACGAACATTACGGCAGTACGCTGCAAGTTTGCAAGACGCAGAGAGAAGAAAATTCGCGTTACTCGCAGCTCGCGCACAAGTTGGAGAAGAAGATTTTGGCTCCGGATCATGGTTTTGTTGGACCATGCCGCGTCGTCTATACAGTACGACGGAGGGTATGCTTTTGGCTTGACTAGGCCAATGCAACTTTAACAAATTTCCGTACGTTTCTTTTGCCTTTGCGATCAACTTGGAGTGTTCGTTGTTCGACCTAACGTTCATCATTTGGTCTTCGACTGCCCTTCTCACACACACAAGCTAAGAGCTCTTTTAGAAAGCAAGATTTTTATAAAAATTATATAAAAAATTCATAAGAACCAGTTCAATAAAAAAAATGTAAAAAAAAAAAAATCTTCAATTCAAAGGACGCCTAAACATGCTTTAGAGATGCCGACAATTGATTCTATCGGTGCCTTGAGTTGTACTGACAAAGCTGTCCCACTAAAAAAGCCTGATAGCAATACGGTGAGATTTTATTCGACTCAACTACTGTACATATTCGGAGAATGTAAAATCATTTGCTTTCGAATGGTTTGTTATTGGAATATTGGAATTTAAAACCCCTTAAGTTTCTCTCCAAAAATCAGTTTAAAAATAAAGAAAAAACTAATTTATTAAAGCTAGATAAAGAAAATAATGAAAAAGGCGATGATATTCCTCCGCTCGTAGTTTAATTTAGAGCAACTCCAATAGCTATCTAAAATTTGTATACCTAAATCTATATTTAAGTCATTGATAAATCAGAATTGATATCTAATATAGTGTTCATCTCTAATAGATACTACTTAAATTCAGCATTTCTCAAAATTTAAACCTACCACATCATTTTAATTTATGTCTTATTGGCTATAGTTTTGATGTATAGGTAGACAAAAAGTATTGCTATATGTGGGTACTTAATTTGGTGAGAATAAAGGTAGTTAAATTTTAAATACTGACATAGATAACTGTTGGACTGTTACTTTTCATCTAAGTACTTAAATTCATATTTAGGTATGCAGGTTAGATATCTATCGAAGATATTGGAGACAGCTTTAAATATTGATATAGATATATGTTGTAATGTTACTTTTCACCTCAAATATCTAAATTCATATTTTAAGTTTAGATACCTATTGGAGATGGTCTTAAAAGCATCTCCAAAAGATTAGTTAAAACCTTTTGTTTAGTTAAATAAAGCTGATTTTGGATGAATCTTGTCTCCAACTTTGCTAGCTTTTTTCGCTAGCCCGCCATCCCGAGCGCTCCCCTCACCACATTTGGCTCGCCCGCTCCACTCGCCATCGGCCTTTTCCCGCGCGAGCTCCTTCTCTTCCCGCCGTTCTCGCGTGTGCTCCACCTCTTCCCGCGGGGTCTTCTTCGCCGGCGCCTCAGCATTCCCAGTTCTGGCTGAATCGCGACGAAATCAACTCCCCTTCCCCTTCAGGCAGGCAGATCTACCAATATGGCAAGATAGGTTGGTCGACCTACCTAAATCTCCGCCGCGTTCCCCTGCTCCTCTTCCTTTGAAGCTCCAGCAATGTGGGCACTCGGCTTTGTTGTCCGTCCGCCATGGCCATTGTTTCGTGGTCCATGTCTGTGCAAGGAAGATGGCAATCAGACAACAAAGCGGTATGGGCTTGGCTATAATTGAACCAATTTGCCAATGGACCTTGCTACTATCGTTGGATTCAGCCCATGTCCTCAACTAAATCATAGGCCATCGATGTTTTTTCTATAGAACCAGGCCATTAGTCTAGTAAGGAATCAGCCCATGCCGTGGGGCTGCAAGATGATGCGGTACGCTGGGAGCCGGCCATATCCTGCGCAGATCACGCTGTGATTAGGAGATTTTCAGTTTTGAATGTAGCGATAGATTAATTTTTGCAGAGGCTGTTGGTTTCCTCCACTTTTCTTAAGGATGTTTCAGTTTAGAGACCAGCTAAAATCAGCTAATTTGGAATTCTTTTTACCTAATCTATAGGAGTTGCTCTGCACAAGTCCAAAACGAAAAACTGTAACCTTTCGTTGGTCACGTGACGAAGAGACAAGACAGCAACGCGTTGCAATGGATATAAACCGCACGCATGACTTACTCCCGGAATCCGGACGGAGGGTTGAGTGTGGCTGCAATTTTCACCCAAAGCAGAAGTTGAAAAGGATCGTGGCTGCAATTTTTCCCCCAGAGAAGAAACCGAAAAAGATCGTGGCTGCCACTCCTGGCTCATTTTCGATCGAGGTGTCCGCATCGTGTGAGGCCCGCACC
This sequence comes from Zoysia japonica, assembly GCA_001602275.1. Lineage (NCBI taxonomy): Eukaryota > Viridiplantae > Streptophyta > Magnoliopsida > Poales > Poaceae > Zoysia > Zoysia japonica. The sequence goes on from BCLF01000014.1 coordinate 405,984, forward strand.
GAAATTCGCCGACTCCCCCTCCCCCTCCCCGTCGACGTCTTTCTGGTTGTGGACGCGGCGTTGCCGGCCGGCGGTCGGTGGGTTTGTGCGGGAAGAAGGGCGGCGGCTGGGGCCATCGGAGGCGTGGACGCTACGGTTTCGTGCACCGAATATTTTCCAATCAAGGGTCACCTGTGTCCATGGTTGAGATCGATTCCCCGCGCCGATCGACGCGTCACAGTCATGGTTGCCGGGGACAGCGGCAAAATATCTTTTTTTTTCTACTGCTGTACGTACGTACGTCCAAATTTGACACGGCGTTCAGTGTACGTAGTACAAATATTAGTAACCTTCTTTGGCCGCAGAGAAAATTCTGGACTCTTGGTTTTGTTTGACGTGTCACCTTTCGTTAATTTTTAAATTTAATTTTAACTATTTGTTTTATTTAAAAAATTTTGATAAATTTTATATATTTTAATATAATTTGATATATCATTAGAGTTATTTAAATCACAACTTAAAATTTTATATATTTAAGTAAAATTTTTGAATAAAATAAATAATTAAAATTAATTGTAAAAATTAATAGGGGAGTACAGTATAGCTCACTTATTCCCCTGGACCGCCACCGCTTCTTTCCTTTACGTAGACGTACTCTATTCAATGGAACATGTTATCCACCTCGCGCCAAATCAGAAGTCGCGCAAACGTTTTAGATAAGAAGAACACGACGAAGCAAATTATGGACTTTGTTGGCAACGCATAGCGTGAAGAAACGACGGCGCGGTGTAGTAACAAAAAAGAGGGAAACCGATGGAGACGGCGACGGCGCTGCTTGTTGGATGGACGTGGACACGCCGGCGCGGCGGCCATGATGATCACCGTCCGGACTTTTCGTGAAGCTCTCAGCGTCTGGCTGATCTCAACCACGAGGTGGCGCCGTGCCGGCCATCAAACGGCTATCGATATATTCACACTGGCCGGAGGAACTGATGTCGCCGTTGTTTAATTGATGTATAACTTTGATCATTCGATTTCATTCAAAAGAATTTAGTAAATTTTATATATTTTAATATTATTTGATTTATTATTAGAGTTATTTGAATCACAACTTAAAATTTTATATATTTCAACAAAAATTTTGAACAAAACGAGTGGTCAAAGTTAAATTTAAAAGTCAACAGCGAAATTTAAACAAAACAAATGATCAAAGTTAAATTTAAAAAGTCAACGACAAAGTTAATAAAAAAACACAAAGAGTATATTTCAAGTGGTACCTCAAATATATTTAAACTTACTTTCCCACAAAAAGTTGCCGCTGGGCACTTATGGATTCGCGCAGCTGTTCTGCATGACAAGCCTGTAGCGCACCAACTGGGGTTAGGAGCGTGACATAATCACCTGTACTGCACTCGATTTGGACGCTAGCGGACCCCTTTGAGTGCACCAACGCATGAGAATTTCCAGCCGGTCGATAGCGACCGCGCAACTCGACTCTTTTGTCTGCGTGACTGCGTTTGATAACAGTGGTCCTATCCTCACCTGCATCGTCCATCCTGCCATATTATAGAAGAGCGTGCTGAACGTGTTCATGCTTTTCGATTGAGGAACCTGATTGACAGATTCATATTCGAAGTTCTACCCCTCCTTACAATGGAAATTTGACACAAGATCAATTTATCTCGATTTAAACACATCGAGATCTAAGACGACTACAACAGAGGCACAGTCTCCTACTGTATGGAAAATTTGCTCCGTGTGCCTATTATGCTATGGTTGAAGGCTTGAAGCTGATCAGATCCTGATTCCTGACGAGAAATAGGCCGGGTGGAAGATACGGAGTATTTGCACAACTCCAGCTCGTGAAGAAACGGGACGGCTACGTCTCGGACCGGTCATCACGACGGAGGCAGGGGGAGGAGATGGCTGCGTGCTGCGTCGGTGGAGCCTCGCAAAAGCACCAGCCTTTTTTAGGAAAAAAAAGTTGGTTAAAAATATGTTATTATAATTTTTCGAGTTTAGAAATATGTTATTGATGTGTCACCGTAAAAGTTCTGTAAGTAAATGATACATAAACTCAAATAACATATGTTAAATTTTTTAAAATTATAATAACATATACCAAATTAATCTTAAAAAAAAATTTGAGCAGGTGAGTGTGGCCTGTGAGGCCGAAGCGTGAAGTGGTACTTTTTTTTTTTCGCGAAGGACGTGAAATGGCACCTGATAATATTAAATAAACATCGAGAAAATGTCCGCAGAACCTTCGAGTGATGAGGCATCCCTTTGACCTAACATGCATGACGACATACGGTTCGATATACGTAACCTATGTTAATGTTATGTATAACTCTTCTTTAATTAATGAATTTGGCACTATCTTGTGCCTTTTTCCTTTAAAAAAAATTGTTAATGTTATGTATACACAGCTGAAGTCGTAGGTCATCTGCATTTCGGCAACCGCTGATTCTCCGTAGATTGGACTGGAGCATGCCGGGTCGGTCGAAATGCGGAGCAATGTCTTATGGGCTGGGCTAGCTGGACCAGAAGAAATCGAAATAGGCTGGGCTGTTTTTGATATCTCTCCGTCGCATTCTAGATGGGCCGTCAGGAAAGGACCTACAGGCCTGGATAAAGGGCGTGACGTAAGCCCATTCGTATCCCATTCCGCGTCCGCGGCGCCTATATATTACGCGACTCCTCGCCCCATTCCGAACCCTAGCCGCCTCCCTTCTGCAGTCCTCGCCGCCGCAGACCGCCTCGCGCCGCAGCCGCCGCAGTCACCGCCATGGGGAGAAGTAAGCGTTCTCGACTATTCTCTCATTCTCTGTTGGTTGGGTTCCTTGTGCTGATGATTTAGCCGTCTGTTTCTGTTGTTAGGACTTCTTACGCGTGCAAATCTCGATTAGATCCGCCTGGTAGTGCGAAATATAAGATGTTTCGATTGTTCCGTGGATACAATTACAGTCATTTAATAGCATTTCCTGTATGCTTTTGCGGTGGTAGTCGAATTCTGGATGATTATTAGTGGTCAAGGTACGGCTATTGTCGATCTGCTTGACTGCCAACATATTAGATGCGCGCAGAATTGCATTTTTTTTGGTAATCAGTGACAGATTACCTATATTCGTTCTTTTCTAGTGATTAGTAATCTCTTCAGAAATGTTGGTACTCTATAGTTTGTAGAAATCATAGTCCGAGGTTGAAGCTGCGGAATAAGACTAATGCATGTTGTACTTGAGTACCATTTCTTCTGTAGCCTTGCTATTTCTAATAGTGTCTGTGTGTCTGATGGATATAACCTTTTCATATTATTGTGAAAAGATGGCAGTCGATTAATCATTTTTCTTGGTTCATGAAAATTGTGGTGATTTGTTTTGCATTTGACAGGTCATCTTGAAACTTTAATTGTTGTCCAAATAGTACCTGATCTCATCTGTTTTTGCATGAAAATGATTGTAGTGATATTCTGGAACTGTTATATCTGCTCTGTAGGTTTAATGGTTGGCTTACTAATAGTTGCTGTTTTGATATCTGAATCAGCTGTGTAAAACTCATAGGTGATCAGTTTCATGCTATTTTCAACCTCTTAAATGAGTTCCACAAGAGCTGGTGTGTTGTGTTGATTGATTATCTTGAAACCTGAGTTGTAACTAACTCAGTGCATTTTTTGAAATGCTGGCCAGGACCTGCAAGGTGTTACCGTCAGATCAAGAACAAGCCGTACCCCAAGTCAAGGTACTGCCGTGGTGTCCCTGACCCCAAGATCAGGATCTATGATGTTGGAATGAAGAAGAAGGGAGTTGATGAATTTCCATACTGCGTGCACCTTGTCTCTTGGGAGAAGGAGAATGTCACCAGTGAGGCTCTTGAGGCTGCTCGTATCGCTTGCAACAAGTACATGACCAAATCTGCCGGAAAGGATGCCTTCCACCTCAGGGTCAGGGTTCACCCGTTCCATGTGCTCCGTATCAACAAGATGCTTTCGTGTGCTGGGGCTGATAGGCTCCAGACTGGAATGAGGGGTGCCTTTGGCAAGCCCCAGGGAACCTGTGCTCGTGTGGCTATTGGCCAGGTCCTCCTTTCTGTGCGGTGCAAGGACAGCAATGCCGCCCATGCCAGTGAAGCTCTGCGTCGTGCCAAGTTCAAGTTCCCTGGCCGCCAAAAGATCATCGAGAGCCGGAAGTGGTGAGTGCTAAATAATTCATCCATCATTCTTTGTGCATAATTCTTTTTAAACTGTTGAGATATCCTGTATCAACTCTTCTGATTTATGTTGCACTTCTCAGGGGCTTCACCAAGTTCAGCCGTGCTGATTACCTGAAGTACAAGAGTGAGGGTAGGATTGTGCCTGACGGTGTCAATGCTAAGGTATAAATTTCGAGTCCAAACTTGTAACTTTTTGAGCTTTTGTTTTCATATCCTTTGTGCTGTGCTCTAATGTCTAACAAACATTAATCTTCAGTCATTTTGTAATTTAATTTCCATTTACCTTGTGCAGCTTCTTGGTAACCATGGTCCACTCGACAACCGTGCCCCTGGGAAGGCCTTCCTTGAGGCTGCTGCATAAGCTGTTACTGGGAATACGTTCCCTGACATTTTGTTCTAGTTTATCGTATTTTGCTTTCTTGAACCTGAATTCCAAGTGTATGTGGCATTACATTGCCTTGTCTGAACCTATCTATCTGAACCTATCTATTTTGTGTTGAACATAGCTATGCGTGACTTCGACTGGTACTATGATGAGAATGTGATGCGTCATGGGGATCAGAGTTTACATTATTTCATCATTTACTGGTCGAAGCAAAATTTGCTCCCAGTCGGAGTTGTCGTGGTGTGATTGGTGGCTGAGCTCAAATTTGCTATGTTCTTGTGATTGCTGTGTTAGAAATCTGTTTATCGTTACAGGCTGCATCTGTGGGAACAGATTTCACTGATCTGCTGTTCAGCTCCTATTATTTGCTGGAACATTCCTCTGCGGCAACGTTTTGAACAACGGATTTGCCCCCTAGGCCTCCGTTTAGTTCATTGACGTTGTCCTATGCCCTTACAATCGGATTGGGGTATACCCTATATCACCTCAACTCGTTTCTTCAAAATTGGTTGGTTTTCGGAGTTTTCGGTGAAATCCATCTGATGTTTAGATATGTGATTCTAGCGCTATAGCAAAATTGGTTGGTCGATCAGTTTTTATCTCCGTCAAAAATTAGATTCGGATAGGTTTTTAAAACCCTGCGGACAAGGAGTATCGTCTTTTCTTTACTCGATGAGTTTTCTTCCCCTTCGTTGATTTAGACTATGCGATCTTCTTCCGTCTTATTTTATTTAATTTCGATTAATAATATCTAAAAATTTAAACATATTTTAATACAAAGAAGTACATACTATGAAAATATATTTTATAATAAATCTGGTGACATAATTTATATATAATATAGCATAATTAATTCTTTACTATTAACAATTAAATTAAAAAATTGACTTGACCAATATTAAAAGATTTATATTTTAAGATGATTCTAATACAAAGAAGTACATATTATGAAAATATATTTCATAATAAATCTGGTAACATAATTTATATATAATATATCATAATTAATTCTTTACTATTAACAGTTAAATTGAAAAATTGACTTGACCAATTTTAAAAGATTTCAATTTTAAGATGATAAGTAATTGGGATGAAGTAGTACATAGAATAGTTGGCTGGCTCTAGTAGTCAACGGTGATGCACGTTTGGCCAGCCCTGTTCAGTCGTGGGCTAGACGACTGGGCAGGCCTCCAGTAATCGTCAGCAATGTGTAACGCTCGGCCCACTCGACAGCAACAGAACGCGCAGGCGACCTGAGCACGGCCACGCCCGGGGTCGCAGCCACCAAACCCTACGTCGGCGCCGGCTGCTGCGAGCTGAGCCTCGCGGTGGAGGGAGGATGGTGGCGATCTCGCTGTACCGCGGCAACCTCCATCTCAGCGGCGGGGCGGAGGGCTCCGCGTCGCGCCGTTGGGAGCCACCCCGCCCGGCCATCTCCGCGAAGCGGTTCCGCCGCCTCGTCCGCAGCCGCACCTTAGCCGTGGCTCGATTAGTCGAAGAGGCGCCGCGTCCGGAGTGCCCGGCGTCGCCGCCCCCCTCGTCCTCCTCAGGAGAGGAGGCTGGCGTGGAGCACCAAGGGCAGCAGCCGCAGGACGGAGGGGAACAACAGGCGCAACCGCAGCAGCAAGAGCAGCCGGAGGAGGGTGAGGTGGAACAGCAGCAGCAGGTGGAGGAGGCAGAGGAGCACGAGGAAGGGGCGGTGGAAGACGCGGAGATGAACGACGCGGGGGAAGTAGTCGTGGAAGCTGATGGCAATGGCGTTGCTGAGGAAGGGCAAGGAGAAAGCGAAGGCGTTGACCCTAACAAGGAGGTGAGGAGGAGGAGCGTCCCATTTCTCGATTCCTCGTGCACCTTTTATTTTGGAGAAGTTTTTCTGATTCCTTATGGAGGCTTGAGTACAGCTTTTTAGTAATCTTGTGAAGGGGTTCCTAAGTTTATAATGTTAACTATACAAAATTTACTGTATAATGTTTGTGTATAGGTGGAGTTTGTAAGTTTGTGATCTCCATGCCTAGTTTTTTGCTACGTTGCTGTTGTTTGAACCTCATGGTTTTAGTTTTACATTGGCTCCAGGTGAGTTCTCCTGATGATATCGAAGAAAAGAAGAGAAAGTTGAATGAAAAACTGGATATCCTAAATAAGAAAAAGCATGATCTTGTGCAAATGCTGAAGCAGGTATTATCTGTGCTATCCTTTATATTATGGTCAATTTATCTGTGCTTTTTTATCAAAATAAACTAGAAAGCCTGATTACCCACTCTATACATTGTATTAGAGAAAATACAAATGTATAATTTCTTTAAAAATGGAATTGCAAAGATAAAATAGATTTGTTGTTAATCAAATTAGACAATCAGAGAATTTATATTTTATCATTTTTGGTTTATTGTTGCAAAGTAAACAGTCAAGGCATATTATGCCTGTAACTTTTGTTACGTCACATCTACTGTATATACATCATTAAGCTTGGGAAGCTCATAACACGCTTTATTCTTATTTTTTCTTTCAAACTATCAAATTCAGAGATAAAATATCAACAGAGGAATTTATTCGAATACAGTTCATGTTAGGATTGCAACAGTCGCTTATTTCTACTCAGTATGTAAGTAAAGCACAGACAAATAAGAAAATAGGATCTGCCTTGATACAATAGAGAACATAAAGAAACCAAAGCTGTTACTTACATGAGCTCTCTGAACATCTGATGGTAGAAATCCTCACTGAATTTCAGCTAAGATTCCAAGAGTATTTTGATTTAAATGCAGGGATTTTGATCTTAAGCAGCTGCATTCTGCTGTTCAACCGCCTGTGTCCATTCAGCTGGCCACTGATCTGGTTTAATCGCATTTAATCATTACATCGCTCATACCACTGTTGTGAAAGGACAATTCTGTTTCAGCACCTCATCAACTCTCAACAAACCCATTCCATGGGAGCCTAGTGCAGTGTTTACAGTGCCAATTTTCTTTTCATAGGTCTGGTCCAGAACTTCTGAACCAGGAGCTACAACATGTTCTACTTCTGTTATGGTGTTGCAAAATATGTACTCCTTCCATTTCTTAAATTGTTGTCATTAGGACAAAGAATTCTAGTTTAACAAATAAACTAAAGTTGTTGTCCTAACAACAATAATTTAAAAACAGAGAATATATGATTAAATAGCCAGCAATACACTATTTTGAAAAAAAAAGAAATGTTGATAAACTAATGTAATTTACTTACAACAACAACAACAAAGCCTTTAGTCCTAAGCAAGTTGGGGTAGGCTAGAGATGAAACCCCGAGAGACGACTAAAAAGGAGCAACAACAGGCAATTAAGGTTCAGACACGTGAATTGCTAGCCTCCACGAACTCCTATCCAAAGCTAACTTCTTGGCGATATCCCAATTCTTTAGATCTCTCTTCACAGACTCGTCTCAAGTCAAGTTTGTTCTTCCTCTGTCTCTCTTCACACTGTTTGGCCGACTTACCATCCCGCTATGAACCGGTGCCTTCTGTGGTCTTCGTTGAATATGTCCGAACCACCTCAAACGATGCTGCACAAGTTTCTCCTCAACTGGTGTCACTCCTAATCTCTCTCGTATGTCATCGTTCCGGACATGATCTCTCTTTGTGTGGCCACACATCCATCTCAATATACGCATTTCGGCTACGTGTAGCTGTTGAACATGTCGTTTTTTCATAGGTCAACACTCTGCTCTATAAAGCATGGCAGTACGAATTGCAGTCCTATAGAATTTACCTTTGAGTTTTTGAGGCACCCTACTATCACATAGGACTCCAGAAGCTTGACGTCAGTTCAACCATCCGGCTTTAATTCTATGACTTACATCCTCATCAATATCCCCATCTTTTTATAACATTGAACTCAAATAACGGAAAGTGTCTTTTTTGGGTACCACCTGGTCATCAAGTCTAGCATCTCCTTCCTCGACTGCGGTAGCACTGAAATCACACCTCTTATACTCTGTTTTAGACCTACTAAGTCTAAAACACTTTGACTCCAAAGCATGTCTCCATGATTTTAACTTCTGGTTCACCCCTATCCTGCTCTCATCCACTAGCACCACATCATCCGCAAAGAGCATACACCAAAGAATGTCCCCACGTAAGTCTCGTGTGATCTCATCCATCACCAAAGTAAAAAGATAAGGGTTCAGAGCTGACCTCTGGTGCAGTCCTATATTAATTGAAAACTCATCGGTGTCTCCAATACTTGTTCGGACACTTGTCACCACATCCTTGTACATATCTTTAATGAGGTTAATGTACTTTGTTGAGACTTTGTGTCTTTCCAATGCCCACCATATAACGTTTCTAGGCACTTTATCATAATGTAATTTACTTAAACGAGAAAAAATCAGCCTAGTCCTCTAAAGGTATGTCAGAACCTAAATTACTTTGTCGAGCAACATATTTCTCCGATGTTAACCATATAAACTACTATGGACATTTTCAAAGGACCAGGACATATAGTTTGTTACCTGTTACTTGTTCCTAGACCATGGTATGAACATATAAGCACAATTTGTGAGCACGCTTCCAATTCATTCAGTTTTATTAATTTACTACAATTTGAGCTCTAAATTTCATAATATTTCTTTCTCATAGATATCAGTTCTTGAAATGACTCAGATAGATTGAGAGGTGAAATAGACTTCTATTGAACATATGAAATGCCGGCTACAACCTTAGCTAACAATCCCAAGAATTTGTAATAATAAGCTGGACATAAACTAATGAGTAAGGCTACTGTCATACCAACTCATATGTGCATTCCTGTGATCCATGAAGTGTGACCTATCTGGTTGATTTTCAAAGAAGTCTTTTCAGAAAAAAGGTCCGTAACATGCACCTGATCAAGGATTCATAAGCAGCTAAACAAACACTTCAATGCATATGACATTTTACAACAAAGACAATCAGTTTATCGCTAGGATTCTTATATAGGAGAAGAAACATCTGGTGTAACCTGCAAGATCTGCTCTGACTTTTAGTTACTAAATTCCACAGCCTAGTAATGGCCTGCATATGGAATCAAAAGCTCAGCACATCATCGACGATCATCAATATTACAATAAAATGCACTGGTGTAGTGCCGTCCACCCTGATTGTCCTTATCAAAAAAAAAAAAAAATCTACCCTTATCTGGCATAGCTGCTAAGTCCCCCTTTTTTCTGCTGGTAGGAAATAAAAAAGATGAACTTTTTGAGGTCACGAATATGTTGTAATCAGATCCAGATCCAATTGGGTGAGCAGATCATGTTTTATATACATTACCTGAACGTAGAGCTCGAGCTCGATGCCAACCTAGACCGCAGAGCTCCTAATTAACATCGAAGATTACGGCGCTGTCTAACGGTCACAGCAGCAGGAGCTGGCGCCAGCGGTGGCTCGGGCAGCAGGAGCTGGGTTCGGCAGCGGCTCTCTCTCACTCAGGTGGCACGGCACATCAGCAGGAACGAGCGGCAGCGAAGCCTCCAGCGGCGCATGCAGCAGGCGGCCTAGGCGGCAATGCGTCGCGGCGGTAGGTGGTAGCATTGACGGCTGTTGGGGCGGCCCTGGCGCTGTCAAGAAGAGTCCAGAGCCAATGACGTCAGCAAATCGAGGACCTCGGATTGAACAATTGATATTGAAACTAACTTGGATCCAACGGATAGAACTGATGGTGATGACGTGGAAGAATGTCGAGCCCAGAAACCGAGCTGATATTAGAAAATATGTATCTGGTGCATATTTTCAGTTAAATAAGTACTGGCTGATTTTTATGGTGCACATATTTATAATCTATGTGTGAGTCAGTTTGATAAGACACTTCCATTGGATAGTATTTCCCGTTAGAAAAAATTGAGTGGCTTTAAGGTACTACACCTGTCAGAATACAAAGTTAACTGAACCATAACAACCCAATAAATGGTGAATGAAGTACTTAGCTCTATATGTTTTATATTGGAACCGTGCTATCAGTGATAGAAAAAGCTCTGAAAGCTAATGGGATTTGTGTATGTATCCAATGGAAAATGGAAATTTTGTTTTGTCCTTGCAAAGTTTGTCACTGTTTATGAATAACTTAATGCTTTTTCTCATTATTGTTTTATTAAATAACATGTACCAATGCTGTCAGTTCTTGATAACTCTTGCAAATGGCATTGCATCCAGATAGTCGATGGCATGATCAAACAGTTCAACAAACTTCCAAAAGGGTGTTCAATTGGTCGCTCTTTGAATTAGCGGGTCCCCATTAATATTTTGGTGTCAGTGGCTAGTGCTATATCCACCTCCAGAATAACTCAAACATATCTCAGTCCACTATGTTGCATACACAATTTTCATAGGCACTTCGAAAACTCAATGGTGGTACTGAATGCCATTGATTTGGCTGTTTGAGCAGGTTTTAAACGCGGAAGAGGAAATACGAGTGCGTAACATGCAGGCTTCGTTGCGCTCTGCCATGCCTCAGCCATCAGAAAATGCACCAGATGGAAGTTCAGTTTCTAGGCTGGCTCCTAGGATGACGGTTGATGTCAATTTTGGTGACATGGCTGTTGATTCAGATGCTGGCTCCAACCAGGGCACTCCTGGGCGCCCCTTGCATCACTTCCACAGTATCTCTCCATCAACAGCCTCCTTTGCGAGGTCTCCGTTCGGTTCCATGCAGCATCATTCTGTAAGTTGTTTGAATTGGTCGTGGAATGGTCTTATTTTGAGGCATTTTTGTCCCAGTTTTGAGTCCATATTTACCTTTGTCTGTGCATGCTTTGGCACCGTCTTAGATGATCTGGCAAAATTCAAGAGTGAGATTTCAAAAGAAGCAGATAATCGATATTTTTCATAGATAATGGCACTGATTTTTTAAATGCTGCCTAACTTTCACAAATAGAAATTGCAGAATATAATGGTTATGTGATGTTATCAAGTACGTCAGCTAAGATACCAGATCTGATATACAGGGTTACACTCCAAGGAGTCCGGCAACTTTCTCTACAGCAAGTCCATCTCGCTTTGCAGCTAATGGCTCCCAGGGACAACCTCCAGGCCTTCACACAGCATCATTGCCAGCAGGTTATATTGCTTCATCACCTTCCCCTGCTGCATCTGGTGGTTCTTCTGTCTTCAGGGATCCTCGCCCGCCAAACTCAATGTAGACTTAATCATACTTTGTGCATATTTCCACTCTGGTTGTACCGCTCTATGGTTTGTTATTGATAATTTAATCCAGATATTTGAGGGACCTTGTGACTAAGGAGGAGAAGTAAGGAGAGGACCCTATGTTTTCCATCTGCTATATTTGATCAACAGGTAGCATCACCAAAATTATGTAAAAAAAATTGGATCTTCATTACCATATCAGGTCTTTCGGATGCCAATTAATAGGTTAGAAGGGCTACTACGTTGTAGAGTTCATCAAAGTATTGCATGTTGTATCCCGAACTGCTGATGGTGCGATGCTGCTGATAATCTAGTTGAGCCGTGTTGCATGCAACCAAAGCTTTTGATGGTATTATAACTTTACTAGTTGCTCTTTGTTTTCTCGTCAGTTTAACAATTTTTTTTTGTGTACGCTGAATTGCTGACTATCTAATTGAGCCGTGTAGCATGCAACCAAAATATGTGCTGGTATTACGTAGTGCAGTTTTTCTCAACATTTTTAAACACCTGAAACTCCTTTCATCACTTAGGCCCTTTTGTTTCAGTTTTACAGCTGACTAATCAAAAAATTAAATTTTGAAAACTGAAACAAACAAAGTTCTGAAAAGTTTGCTTTTGAAATGCTAAAAAACTAGCTTTTGCAAAAATAAACTTTTAGTGTGCAAAGTGTGCAGAAAAAAGTCAACTTTCAAATTTCATCGACCAGCATTTCAAACTTTTCATTTAACTCAAGCTTTAACTCAAACAAAAAGAGCCTTAGACTTTTCAACTAGATCAAACAAAGAGCCTTAAACTGGTGGTGGAAAGAGAATTCTATCTGTAATTGTTATAGTTAAGATAACAAATCTAGCTCATTTCTGAACTACAAATTTTATAATGAAAACATATAAAAACAGAGGAGCATTTCTTTTTTAAGCCAGAAGAGGTTCGTGTGAACTGCTTTTAAGCAACTTCACAGATATCTGTTACAAGACGGACGCGTCAGCAGCAGGGCAAACTGCAATATAGATTGCATGTAGCGATCGTAGCAAATGCCAATCATTTGAAGGCATAAATAATACTACACCTCGTGTTCGCACCTCAAATAATACTTGGGTACCGATTGCTGGAACCTACAAGTTGGAAGAGTAACGGCAGATCAGTTCAGATAACCATGGAAATAACTCAATCATTTGAAGGCATAAACAGAAAACGACTGTGTTGCTTCGGTGACATTGGTTGATAGTAAAAAATAGTCAGATACATAAGCCGCTTTTGCCATCCGCAAGATAGCTGCTGATCCATGTGTGCACCAAGAAATGGGTAAGGGCGAGACACAAAAACAACTTATGGCTTATGGTTTATCTGACAATACTTTTACTTTGTACTCCCTTTGGTTCAAAAAGGAAGTCTTGAACAACCACACAGTATACAAAGCATAACTTTGACTTCTATTTTCTATAAAAATATTTATTAAAAAGTAACATATGTATACTTTTATGAAAGTACTTTTTTAAGACAAATCTAATCATATGACTTTCACATTCTTAAACTTAATAAGTTAAAACTTATTTGCAATTTATATTCCCAATATTTGACTAAAATATTGTCCAAAACGACTTTCTTTTTGAACAGGAGGGAGTTCAATTTGAGGCTTAATAATTGTTTGCAATGCCACATGACAGATCCCAACTCACAACTACATTAGCTGTTCCCAATACCGACATTTAAGCTGTAGACAGAAACTGGCACCAGAAACAGCTTGTGTAAATTATGAACCGATTCTGAACAAATTCTGGGGCAAAATATTTGGTCTGCAGTTCTATTCATCGCCATCCCCATAACCTCACGCTGCTTTCTTGTGCAGTATCATAACATGATCTTGACATTAGACACAACTAAACTTACAGTGTAACCATCAGAGCATAAAAATGAATAGAGTTTCTAGGAGAATCTACCAATTAAATGTAACAACTGAGCACCTCATGAGATGGTCATCCACCAAAACAAAATAAGAAGAAATCAGTGAAACAAAACGGTGGCAATGGCAAGTGACAAATGGTTTGCTGTAGTTTGAAATTAGGAAACAATAGAATAAACATGGAAAATGCAAGATCAATGGAGAAGTGAATATTTACATGTTACCTCATGTAAGCTGCCGTAAAATCATAGACTTCCCATCCCCTAAAATTGGGCAATGAAGTCCTGCATTTGATCAAAAACATATTAAGATCTACCAAAATAATTCAGTGGTCAAGCACGAAATAGAAATTCCAGAACGTAATGAAAAGTGTCACATACCCAATAAAACAATCATACAGCAATATTTTGTCTACAGATTATGTAACTATTCATCCTGTAAGTTGAATCATTTATCTTGAGTCTTGACTATAATGATCTAATTAGAATTTAATTTTATTTATTCATTCTTAGTTCAGCTAGTGACACTATAGACCTGAGACACACATCACGGGATGCAATGAAAAACAATAAATCAGTTCAGATACTTTGAACTTTTGTTGTGACCATTTCATTGTGTCTAATTGACATATCCTATTGCTAGCACACAAGGGCAAACAAAAGGCCAGATTAAATTTCACTAATATGTTAAAATACAACAAATTGAAAAAAAAAAGTGCAAGTAAATATCAGTGGCACACAGTAACGACCATTGGGCTAAAAAATAGTGGCAATCAATCCACTTAGATAATAGTTCAAATATTTCACCAAAAATCAGAAAAAAAAATCAGAAGACTAACAAAATTCACAAGCAACAGATTTCAGGGATAGAGTATTTATGAGCACTCAAAAGTCAAAACATATTTCCGTGACCAATTATCAAAGTTATTTTACAAGCACGTTCTTTCAATTTCCATGTCCAAATTAACGACAACAAGCAATTCTCTGCTAGTTCATCCTTCCAAGCTACGCTACCTGCAAAGACTATTCTCTATAAGAAGTCAAAACCAACCACCATCAACATCCAGGGAGCCCCTAGAAAGAAAAAACAAGTCCCGTACGAAACTAACACGTTAAACCACATATTCTCGGAATCATTCTTCTTGAACTCACGAAACCCACAAGAAAACAAAGTCACGGCTAAAATTGACCTTGATCATCAATCAATAACTAAATTTCTAATCCGAGACTAAATTTACCCGCAGAACATGCCATAAGCCCACAAAACGAATTGCTTGAATACAAGGAACATGCCGAAGTAAACACGGGGAAAGAATGAGCACTGTTCCCATAGTACCTGGAGCCATTGGGCAGCGGCGGCGAGAGCGGACGAGAGGCGGCACTTCTTGGAGTCCTCGCAGGCGTGGAGGGACTGGAAGTCGGCGGCGGGGAGCTTGCGCGTGATCCACCCGATGTCGAGGTACACGTATCGCGGGGGCGGGGGCAGGTCGACCTTGACGCGGATGACGTTGAACCAAACGAGGAAGCGGCGGACCTGGACGCCCGAGAGGTCGGAGAGGGAGCCGTAGCGGAGCACCCCGGTGACGCGGGGCTCGAAGTAGGTGAGGTACTCGAAGTGGACGTAGCAGGGTCCGGCCAGGTCGACGATGAGGCTTCCGTTGGTGGCGAGCGAGAAGGAGGTGACGGTGGAGGGGAAGATGCCCGTGGGCAGGCCGTAGAGCGGGAGGACCTCGGCGAGGGTCGCGTTCTTGTGCGGCGGCGGTGGAGGTGACGGGGTGGGAGAGAAGGGAGGGGGCGCAGCAAGATCCTTCGGCGATGCCGCGGCGGGGGCCGCGCCGGCGGTGAGGAGGAGGAAGAGGAGAGCGAGAGGCGGCATTGGTAGGACCGAGGAGAGAGGGAAGAATGGGCAGCGACCGCGGCACAAACGCGAAGCATGTGAAGCTGTAAACGCCTCTGGGTCATGGTTGACAAAACCGCTCGAAAACCGCGGTAAATCGCTGCGGCTCGGTTTTTACGGTTGATCGGTTTTCGTTTTAAAAATTTTAAAAAAATTTGAAAATTTGAAAAAATTTGAAAATTCGAAAACCGCTCAAACCGAGCGGTTTACCGCAAAAACCGTTGAAAAACCGTTCAAACTGGTTTGGTTTCAAATTCAAAAACGGTAAACCGTAAAAACCGCTCGGTAAACCGTAAAAACAGTTCGGTTTTCTCTCAAAAATTTTATTTTTGAATTTGTTCGATTTTTGTAACGGTTTTCACGGTTTTCGTTAAACTGCTCTCGAGCGGTTTCCGCGGTTTCAAACGGTTTTTTGAAACCCTGCTCTGGGCCTGCCTTTCGTCAATGACTCATTTCTGTTTCCTTGCTCAGCATTGTAAAAACTGGCTCAGGTAGCGTTTGGCAACTAATAAATGGGAATGTAAGAGTTATGGATTATGGTTCTGTTTGAGAATAATTTTCCCAGCTACGTTCAGACTATAATTAAAATGAAGATTTTTCTCATTTTTTGCGAGTCGCTTATAAGCAAAACCAAATATGACCTATAGCTAGTTTGTCAAAATTATTATAAAACAATAGGTTCAATATATTGTAGCATAAAATTACAGATTTAAGCCATATAAATATGTAGTTTCACAATACTTATGTACATAAGCTCTGCAGTTTTGTGATACACTACTCACATAATCTATAGTTTTGTGATATTTATTTAAATCTATAGTCCTGTGATATAGAGATACCTTAAATTAGTTTCATGGTACAATATGTTAAATATGTAATTTTATAATAGTTTTGATAAACTAACCGTGGTTTTGTAAATATACTATAGATATTAGGAAATTCAATTATTTCTACTATAAAGACTTTGATTCCCATAATTCAAATATATAAAGGCGTTTATCAGAAAATCAAACTCTTGCTGAAAGAAAAAACATTTTGGCCTCATTCAACACTTGTGGATCGGTTCCTGGATGGTATTCATTCCTGGTCAAGATATAATGGTTCCATAGGTATCACTTAAACCATGTATATGATTTGAATTCATACCTACTTTAACTTTATTGGTATCATATACCTCGGATATTCATGATTTCGATCAAGTTTACAAAACCAATTATGAAGAACGCCCATCGCATTGCGGGCCGTCAATCAACTCTGCTAGGTCAAAGCATGTTCGACCCTTGGGGTCGGGAGTTACTCCCTCCATCAAGACTTTAGGTCGGGCAATCGTCTTACCTAAAATTCGTGACACTGTGCAGCAAGTGTTGTCTGTTGGATGGTAAACGAAAAGCTAACTTTGTCCCTCCAATGTTAAACAAAAGACGAAGACAAGGACGATGATAAGGCGACCTGACGTTCAGAAGCCGTGAGGGAATAAACTTCGATATGCTAACGGTCCCACCTGTCAGAGAGCCGCTCGATTTTGTAAGCTCTAAGGCACTGTAACCCTGATCCGACCTCCTATTTAAGAGCACACTGGAGACCCTAGAGAGATAGTTCAGAGCACCCGAAATCAACACACACAACAAAACAACAACTATCCACTTCCACGAAACGCCAGAGTTCTTGATCACACAAGAACTCTAACGCTATTGTAATCTTCATTCGATTACAACTCCAACCCTGAACATAGAGTATTACGTCTCCGTGGCGACCTAAACCAAAAATTTATAGAACCTCCTATAAACTAGGTCACATCGACGAGAAACGAGCACGAACCTCTCTCCGATACGAAAATTCTATTTTAGCTATGATCAGACCATCAACAGTTGACACGCCAAGTAGAGGTCGAACCTAGAACCTTGCCAGCGACATACGGGCGGGCCCATGTGAGATAGTTGATATCTATGCGCGGGTTGGATTTGGAAAAACATGGCCCATTAAGCCATTGGTACCAAACGGAACCATGGATGCTTCGAATCAGGTCGGTCTCACAGTGAGTGTAGAACAGCCAATGCTAAAGCAGCGAGTACATGCTGCATAGTGCATTCCCAGTTTCTACATTGATAAATTGTTCATGCAGGCATGCAGCCAGTTGTCCTTCATTTGACTGGCTTGTAAGACTTTTTGTTGCACCCAGAATTAATTTCGTGCACCGAAACTTTCTGGCATTTTGCTTTCCACGCAGAGATCCATGCACAGGCCGTGTCGAATTCCTTCCGAGTCACTCAAGGCAGAGCGAAAAAAGGGGGTTCAAATTTGACTCGATCAGTTCATGCATTCTTGGTAAGGGTTTTTTTTTTGTCTACTGCCACTTTAAAGTACTCTTTCCGTTTTTTTTAATTGATGTCGTCGTTCACTTTTAAATTCAACTTTGACTATTCGTCTTATTCAAAAAATATATTCGAACATGTAAAATTTTAAATTGTGATTTAAATAACTTTAATGATAAATTAAATTATATCTAAATATATAAAATTTATTAAAATATTAAATAAAATAAATGATCAAAGTTAAATTTAAAAATCAATGATGACATCAATTAAAAAACGGAGGAGTACGTAACGTAGTAGCATGGATATTTGACCTGGAAGTTTATCTTTATGGTTCACGTACGCCAAAACAGAAGTGTTGCCAGTGTAAGCGGGAAACGCATTCAGCAAAGCTCGCCGCGGCCGTCACATGTTACACCAAGTGCGCGCGTGGTCACCCAAGCGAACGTGTTGCAGCACTGCTCTAGCTAGCAATTCATTCCACCGATCTCTCTCTCTCTCCTTGGTAGCTGCGAGTTTCCTTCCAAGTTCCAGCCATGGCCGCGCCGCACGTCCTCGTCGTGCCGTTCCCCGGGCAGGGGCACATGAACCCGATGGTGCACTTCGCGAAGGCGCTGGCGTCCAAGGGCGTGGCCACCACGCTCGTCACCACGCGCTTCGTCGGGCGGACGGCCGCCGTCGACGCGAAGCCGGCGGCGGTGGAGGCCATCTCCGACGGCCACGATGACGGCGGGTTCGCGTCCGCCGCCAGCGTCGGCGAGTACATCGCGAAGCAGACGGTCGCCTCGTCGGCGTCGCTCGCCGCGCTCATCGAGGCGTCGGAGTCGCCCGTCACGTGCATCGTCTACGACTCGTTCGAGCACTGGGTGCTGCCCGTCGCGCGGCGGATGGGCCTGCGCGCCGTGCCGTTCTCCACGCAGTCGTGCGCCGTCAGCGCCGTCTACCACTACGTCGGCCAGGGGACGCTCGCCGTGCCACCGGAGACGAACGACGGTGGCGGCGGCGTCGTGAGGAGTGTGGCGTTCGAGGGACTGCCGGAGATGGAGAGATCGGAGTTCCCGTCGTTCGCGCTTGGCCCCGGGCCGTACCCGGTACTCGCCGATCTCGCGCTTAAGCAGTTCGCTGGTGAGGGGGAGAATGACTGGGTGCTGTTCAACTCGTTTGAGGAGCTGGAGAGTGAGGTGAGTTAAGATTTGAAATATTTATTTCTTAGTTGTCTTCAAAGTCTTTTACTACATATTTTCAAGGTTACATATCTAACGCTGTATGAAACTTATTGCGCCAATAATAATCCTTCAGTTTAGGATTTGTATTTTGTCAGGGAAGGCTGCTCCGATATCCTTGACCTTTTTTTTTCAGTTCATAGCCAAACCTTTCGTAATTTCCATGTTTAATTTGTCAAGTTTGACCAGTTAGACTTCTGTTTTGCTTCATAGCCACAACTGTGACAATATTTCTTCCTATCCTGCCAAAATGTAGCGAACCTTTTGAGTGATTAATAAATAAGCTTATGAACGAATAACATTTCAGAACAATTGTGATCTTGATAATTTTTTAACGCACAAAAGCTCCACCGGTCAATTTTATAGAAAAAGGGTGTAAAACACTCCTCTGTACTGACCAGTCAACGATGAAGAGAGATTACATAAGAAGGGTCAAAAGAAAGAAATAGAAGCACCCTTTCATGACCATAGTTGCATCAACTCGTGGCTGTCTCGGCTCAAAATAAGACAAAACAGAGCATATACTGTATGTCATATTGATAAAAGCAAAGTTCATTTAGCTAATCATTTCTTGCTGTGCACAGGTCTTGGCTGGACTGAGAAACCACATGAAAGCCCGAGCCATCGGGCCGTGTATGCCACTGCCCGCTGCTGGGGACACCGGCGCCGCTGGTCGCATCACCTACGGCGCCAACCTGCTGAACCCTGAGGACGCATGCATCAAGTGGCTGGACACCAAAGAGCCGGGCTCCGTCGCCTACGTCTCCTTCGGCAGCTTCGCGTCCCTCGTCGCCGCCCAGACAGAGGAGATCGCCCGCGGCCTCCTCGCCGCTGGCAACCCCTTCCTGTGGGTGGTCAAGGCCACCGACGAGGCGAACCTCCCGCGCGGCCTCCTGGACGAGGCCACGGCGTCGGGCGCCGCGCTCATCGTGCGCTGGAGCCCGCAGCTCGAGGTGCTCGCGCACCCCGCCGTGGGCTGCTTCCTGACGCACTGCGGCTGGAACTCGACGCTCGAGGCGCTCAGCTTCGGCGTGCCGATGGTGGCGCTCGGGCTGTGGACCGACCAGCCCATGAACGCGCTGAACGTCGAGCGCACCTGGGCCGCCGGCGTGCGCGCGCGTCGCGACGCGGCTTCGGGGACGTTCCTGCGCGGCGAGGTCGAGCGCTGCGTGCGCGCGGTCATGGGCGACGGCGATGGCGCGCGTGCCGTACGCGAGGCCGCGGAGAAGTGGAGGGACAAGGCTCGTGCGGCCGTGGCGCCCGGCGGCAGCTCCGACCGGAACATGGACGAGTTCGTGGAGTTCGTGCGCGCCGTCGACTGTGTGAAGTGGAAGGCGTTGGTACTGGAGGGCAGCGAGCCGGCTGGGTCCGAGATGTGAGGATGCGACGGAGCGCCAGTTGAGAAGAGTTGCATGACTTTAGTTTGGTTTATGATTCGGCCTTCTTCGATCGTGGTCGCAATAATATTTCAGACTAGTAGAGAGATTATTCTCCATCCGGAGTAATTAGAATTTATTGTTCTTATTATTATTATTTAGTAGTATGTGTGGATGTTGATTATTGGGTACATTGCTCTGTTCTCAGTTCGTGTGTATATTTTCTTAAGGTACTGTTTGGGAAGAGGGAAATGGAGGGTGAGATTGGGTTTGGAAAGAGGAACTGAAAATCTACAGTCTCCATTCAACTATTTTTTTAATCTCAACCATTAATCTATTTTCCAATTTTAGACCCACTCAATATTTCTTATTTGTCAAACGTCACCTAATATTTCTGAGTTTGGAACAGCACAGAAAATAGGACAGATTATTAACAGTTTGCTTCATTATTTTAGAACTATTGAGCTGAGAGAGTATGTTTGAATAGTTGTAAAATAATGGAGAAAATTATTTGGACACCGTAAAGATCAGGATCTCCTTGCTAAGAGTATTTATGTAGAGAGAACGAGAAATTAAGATTCCGCACAGGGGATCATAAACCGTGCATACATATGAATGGATTTATGACCTGATACGAGGTAGTGATCCTCGCGGCCATTTGATTTATTCTTACTCCTCAATCACACCGCAATCATAAGACTTATGAACCTGACATTATTTAGCATGCATGATCATAGTTGCACGCTCGTTTCCATTTTTATTTGATTCCTGAGCTAGCGAACTTAATAACCACCTGCGAACTTGGACTTGATGAGATCAACGACTTTAGCGTCCACGCGGAGCGCCTTGGCCAGCACCGGCGTCGGGATCGGCGGCGAGGACCCGAACAAGGTGAGCGGCACGAAGATGATGCCGGGGTTCTGGCTGTTGAACGACACGACCATGGTGGCCTCGTCCTTGCCGACGTTGAACTGGAAGTGCATGAGCCCCCGCGGGATGACGAACGTCTCCCCCGCTTTGACCACCCGGGAGTAGTACCGGTTCCCGGAGTCGAGGCTGCCGATGATGCCCACGAGGAGCTCGCCGCGGGTCACGAGCCCCACCTCGGTGCCGCGCGGGTGGATGTGCGGCGGGTTCGTGCCGCCGGGGGCGAAGTCGACGCGGTTCATGGACACGCCGAGCGTGTTCAGCCCAGGCCACTCCGTCACGTCCAGCTCCGTCACGTTGGAGCCGTTGGGGTTGGCCGTCGGGTCGCCTCCTGTGGCCACCTTCGACGAGAACAGGAACTGGTCGCCCGCCGACGAGGACGGCTGGCACGGGTAGCCGTTCACCGACGGCACGCCGTTGAGGTCTGCGACGCAGAAGTCCTGGAGAGGGTCCGGGTCCGTGGCCATCACGAGAGGACTAGGAGCAACCAGCAGCGTGCTGATGAACAACGCGGCTGCGAGGGCGAGGGTTTGGGAGTGCTCCATGGCAAATAAGCTTCGGCTAAAATGTTCTAGCTCAGACGTCAGCTTGTGTGTTGTTGAGAGCTAGGACAGGAGGGGCGTTGGATATATGATGGTAGTGAAGTGTGATGCCCTTTATATAGCGCTTCTGCATTACATGCTGTACATGATCGGAGGAGGTCGGAATTCAATTATTGCCCATGTTTTAAAAAAATTTGATATTTCTGTGTGACCCAAAGGCGTATCGCGAGAAAAGTAAATTCAAACTAGCTCATTAGGCGCCCCATTTTTCAGTCAGGATATTAGTATTCTGTCAAGGCCGTACTGGCTGCTGGAGCTAGCGAACAGAGGAACGGTATTTGTACTGCACGTCAACAAAATAAATTGTTTAAACAAGAAATGGACATCGTTCTCCTATTGCATCTCAACTGCACACGTGAAAAACACCTAATTATTCTGGAGACACAGTTCGGGTAAAAGACTCAGGGGCGCTCGATTTCGGGGATCAAACCCGCGCCGGGTCCGACTTTGCCACCAAGGCGATGCTCGTTCTCTTCTGCCAGGATGCAATTGGCATTCAGTCAAGGCCATGCCGGCTGCTAGGGCTAGCGAACATGGAGCAACAGTTGTGCCCGTGGACGTGGACATGTGAGGCGAGGTGCACCTCACCCCAAATTCACTTCGGGTAGGAGGAGTGCATCCACCGCGCAGAGCAGCAGCTTCTGTCGCCGGTGCATTGCGCTCATTCATTTGGTTGTTTCCCGTTGTTTTGGAGATTCGAAGCGGCGGTTCATTCATCGTAGTCGAGTTTGCGCCGAGGGCCCAGGCCGGCGGCTAAGAGGCCGGCATAGAATCAAATTTTCCCTGGCTCCAGGCAACGGGACACTCCAGACACCGTTGACAGCGCTTGGGCTGGGCGTCTCTGTCTATTTTTTTTCTTAAAAGAGATAGTATTGTTATATCAGTTCGTCAAACGTGGCACAACTAAGTTAGTTGTGATAAATTTCGATATCGACCGAGCATACCCTAGGGGAAAGAAGGCAGTCAGGGTGCCAGTAGAGCAGGAGGCAAAGTTTCAACCGTTCAGGGCTGCCTCTACAGCTCTGCACAAGGGAAACATCATGTTAGCAGAATTGGGTCCATAACCATCACACTGACTGTATTGTCGTTTTGAGACTTGCATAATTAATATACTAACAAGGCCGCAAGCAGGATATAATTAATTTAGGCCTCGTTTAGAATGTAGGAATCAATTCAGTTTGACAAGAGAAAAAATACGCAGAAATAGGAAGTTTTTCTCCGATCCAAATGGGACCTTAGTTTAGGATGATTGTATCGGGTAAGCACCTTGCCTTCTAAATGGCCACCTTTCTTTTCTTCCACAGCATACACAATTGGGCGCGAGCCCTGAGTTGCTAATTGCTTCACAGTAGAGAATGATAAGCCCATGCACATAATATTAGTACTTGCTAGACCGTAGACACACTGCCATTTGTTTAGTTCAACAGAGGAGTGAATGCAAGATAAAAAAAATTACAGTTTTTTCCATGCAGAAACAACTGATGAAGGACTCGTAGCGTTTGTTTCATAGAAAATTTTACTACAAAGTGTTCGATTCATTTCACGAATCTGAAATGCCCTGAGATTTCATTGTATGAAATGCAATTAGATTCAACTTTTTAGATAAAATTCAAATTTTATTAGACCAGGGTCTCTGCTTAAAGCTGGCGATCAAGGTTTTTACTGGAAACATAAAAGACTGCCTTTACTCGTAAAAAAATCCCGACAGGAACGGAATTAGTGAAAAACCGAAGAGAATGATATGAACATGGAATCGAAGAAAGATTAAGGTCTCGTTTGATATGGCTTTGACTTATTCAAAAAACGGCTTCGGTTCTGACTTCTTTATAAAAAGAGGTTTCTGTGACTTTGGCTCTGGATAATATTTGGTAAAATGACTTATCCTATGGCTTCTTAAAAAGTGGATAATTAACAATAATGAGTGTCAACTAGACGAAGAGAACCGGCCAAGCTATTTTTGGTGGCTCCCTGCTTCTCTTCTTATTTTTTCTTATTTTCAAGTGACTTCACCCTAAAAATAAAGAAAATCAACTCTTTTATACAGAGTACACCGTTTCATATGGTTTTACCCCGAAATTAACGAAAAAACCTGTAGAAAAACCCTACCAAATGGGAGCTAAGGCGACAGATTCTTGTCCCGCCTCTGACGGCGGCTGGAACGGAATGGGGAGGCAGGGCTGCAGGGGCGCAGATTTTTTTGACAATTTAGAACTCGTTTTATGAGGCTTCGATAATTTGATATATTTCTATGTAAATAATATACGAGACTATCCGAATAAATAACAGACTAATATATCAAATTGTCAAACCTCCATGGATTACAAAGTCCTAAATTGTCAACGGACGGAAATTCGCTGCTTGATGGCTGGTGCGATGCTGGGGCGGTCCGGGTGGAGAGTTTTAGGGCGGTTCGAGTTTCTGTCTATAATGGGCTTAGTATTATCTTTAAAGTTCCAGGCGAGCTAAGTTTCGGGCTCGTCCTTGATCTGGCCCAGAGTGCAGACAAACGGAAGACAGGCGAGGGATCGTCGACACCGGCGGCGAAACCAAGAGCGCGCAGCCGCGGCGGCGGGAACGGAAGAGAGGAGCAGCGGCATCATGCAGGCACTGGCACGAGCGGCGCGGGGGCTCGCGGCGGCGACGGCGCGGCCGTCAGTGGAGGCGGGCTACCGCGGTCAGGTGCAGCCGGCCCGGGGGATCGTGGTGGAGGTGAGGAACGGGAACCTGGATCGGGCGCTGGCTGTCATGGAGCGGAAGATGCGGTCCAGCGGCATGGAGCGGCTGATCCGGGCCCGGACCGATCACCACGTCAAGGATTCGGAGAAGCGCGTGCTCGCGCGCAAGGCGCTCATGCAGCGCGTCAAGTCCCAGGAGCTCGGCAAGAAGCTCCGCGAGATCCTCATCAAGAAGATCAGGTCAGGGCCGCCCCTCGTTCTCCAACACTTCTTCCACCTGCTAATGAACGATTAGAGAGTGGCCGTTAGAGGAATCTGGGCTGCTTCTTCTGCCCGCCATGCGCTCGACTGAATGTCTAGGGCAATCCTAGGCGCAAAGCTGAGTGTCTTTCGTTGGATGATTTTGGCATTTTGCAAAGAAAGAGTTCCGATTAAGTTGCGCCTAGAAAATTTTGGATAAGATATATGGTGCAATATTAATACCTTTTTTTTTGGGTGACATCTGGTGCAACAGCTAGTTACTGGGTTATAGCACTAACTTGCTATTGTACTTTGCTCATAGGTTCTAGAACTCAATCATTTCGATTGGCCTCGGGTGACATTTCTACCTAGTTTAGATTCTTTTTTTGTCCAGTCTGCGTTTTGGTTATGCCTTCTGATTGGCTGAGTTGTGAACCCAATTGTTAGTAAACTTCTGGGATATCTCTGTTGAGTATGTCAAAACTTCCAATGTGGCTGCACCATGCTCTTCACAGGTCAGTTATTTACAATTTGATGTCCTGCATCAGCAGTGTGGAAAATGGCTGACCTATGCCCCACAAACTAATAATCCAGCTATGGGATTAACATTAGGTTAACTGAACACAAGAAGACTCTAGCTGGTGGTTTAGCTGGCCATCTGATTCATTAGTAGTATATTATATAATTCCAAATTGAGTCCATATATCTAATTTCCATTATATTAATTAACAAAGTCCATGGGTAGGTCCTTTTGTTTTGCATTGGTCGTGTTATTTCAATGTAAGAGTTAGGTTAACTCTATAGAGTGCTCTACGTTTGAATGTAAATTTGTCATCAATAATGGCTTGCGGATAAATTTTAGCATATGAAAAAGTAGATTTGCAGGTGGGATTGGCTTGTCAATTCACATAAGCTTTTGGTAGAGGGGTTCATATAACTATATGACCTCAAAATATGGTTTATATGCCACAGGTGGAGGCAGGGGTTTTCTAACACTGACTATGAAATATTGGATTGTCTGATATTTACTTACAATAAAAATATCCTTCGAAGTATTAAAGTACTACTAATCTTTGTGTCCGTCTGTCCTCTCAACTGATGACAAATCAAAGTACAGTTAAGATGGGCAATACGGAAACACAAAGTGGCATCCTAGAATTTAATCTTTTGTTTGTTTTGTACTATCAAAAAGTGTTAATAGTAATTTACAAGTGAAACATAAGGATTACAGTTATGTTATGTACTAAGTATATCTATTATTGATAATTTTTGACAATAGGATTCATCTTAGAACTGTATGGAGTTGTGATCATAATTATGGTTGCTTGTATTAGTTTATTGTAACATCATATAAAGTTGATTATAACCATTTTACTGTGTTCTGATTATCTATCATGTTCACATGTCGGAGATTGTTATTCCTGATACACAAAATATTTGATAACTTGATATTATTATGCTGGTATATAACCATATGCGTTTATGCTGCTAGCCAGCTTCTTGGTAAAAGTTACTAGCAGTTTTTCGTGCATAGGAGCTCATTGTTCTTGCATGAGTCACATTGTTGTCTATTTTTTTTCATTGGAAATGTATTTCTTTGTGCAGGGGTCAGTGAGAGCACATCTCAGCTAACCGCGCATTGGCAGTTCACTGGTAGCATTTCTGGGGAGTGCTCCATTTTGAGCTTGTAATCATTCCCCAAAACTACGATCGATCTGTTTTCAGCGTCTTGATAACAACTCAACTATGAGCTTGAGTGATAATGCTTTGAGCTTTGCGTCTTGGATCAAGGACCTATTTATGGTAATCGGCCAGTGATTTTTCATGATACGACTTATTAGTATCTACAGGCTGAACTGATGTTGTTGCAAGACATTTGAGAGTGCGAATTTTGTGCCTGTGCTTAACCGGGCTTCTAATCGTGTGCAGTGTCAAATTATGTGACTCTGCCGGGGCGAACTTCAATGTCAAAGCAGAAGTGCATATCCATGTGAATGAATATTTTCTCAGAAACTTTCATACGAGTATATTTTGAGCTATCAGCAGCGGCATTTGCAATTTAAATTTTAAATATAATATCGCAACCAAAACTCAGTCTCACAGTAGCACGAACAAAACAATACGCAAATAATAATAGTATTGACTATTACCGAAATACGGGCCCTTTTACCGCAGCCACCAGGGTTTATAAACATGAAAGCCCAGCACAGGCCAGACAATCAAGCAATAGGGTCCCCTCCCTTCCGTTTTCAGCTCCGGAAGCCGAGGAGGGGCGCCGTCGCCGGAGAGGGGAGGACAGGATGGAAGCATTGCCGAGCGTGAAGCCGAAGAGGGGCTGGCCTCCGATCCCTTCCAACTGCATCAGCCTCCGGCAACTTCAGGATTTCCGCCTCAAGGAGAAGGAAGAGCAGGAGAAGCGGCGGCGGGAGGAGAAGGCGGCTCGAAAGCTGGAGACGAAGGTTATCGCAGCTGTTCCCACCCCCGGTCCGGGCCAAGGAGAGGCGCGACGGTGGCCCGGGACCCCGGTGGGTTGCCGTGGCCCATCGGCCGGGGGTCCAGCCGCCGGCTCGCAAAGAAGCTGTGCATATTTCAAATTTTATAAAATTATAATTGCATGTATTAAATTAATCCTAAGCGATTCGTCGCACGGGAAGAAGGCCGGCGCGACGCCGGCGCTGCCCACATCGGCCGCCCCGGGTAGGGTTCGCGAGCTCCGCGTAACCGTGAAGACAAAACCTCAGGGCCTTGAGGAAGGGCACCGCCGACCGCCGGCGGCGGAGGTCAAGGGCACAGCGGAGCAGAAGCCATGGGTCGTGAGGCATTGGTCTTGGCCGCGGCCTCCTTGTGACCGGCGCAACGGAGCTGAGGAGCAGCAGCGTGGGCGAGTGTGGGTGCAAAAGGTGGCGACGGCGGTGGCGGCGACGGCGACGGCGACGGCGACGGCGGCCGGCTGCGCACAGCTTTGAAATTGCTATAGTAGAATTCACGAATAATAATTGGACTGCAGTAGCGATCTTCTGGATTATATTTGCTGGTGTCCCAATCTGATGATATCTGGCTTCAAACTGCAAATGAATCGAAGCCTCATTCCTCATCAACTGAATTGGTTGCATTTGCATTCGGATGCGTTCCTAAATTATTATCATTGTTTATTTTTAATATCAACTTTGACTATTTGTTTTATTTAAAAAATTTGATAAATATCATATTTTTTTATAATTTATTTTATCATTAAATTTATTTGAATTATGATTTATAATTTCACTTTTAAACTAATTTCTTTGAATAAGATGAATTAGGAACGGAGGGATTATGTGCGAACAATATTGGCGTCCAAAGCATTGCAAATTCCAATGAATCAATATTGGATGTTCTTGTTCCAGATGTTTATTTGTCCACAATCAAAACCTCAAGCTCAGGAATTGCTTGATACCAGTGAATACATGATTAATTCTATCCCCCTGAATTAACATTTCGGTTTCTACCTTCAAACAGGTCACAGAGGACATTATCATGATCCTCCCGCTCGCATCCTAGAACGAGGGGAAGTACCTGCTCAAACCATAAGGAAGCGAGTAGAACTCCTCGCTCCTAGCGTCATGCCTGTAGGACTTGAACTTCTCCCACCAATGCCAGCCACTGTCCTTCCTCACACTAGCTTCCCAGTAGAGATGGGTGCAGTCCAGGAGATAGGCGATTATGGCAGCCACGGTCGCTGGCGAGGAGAAGATCACATTGACCATCACATTAAACTGCAATGCCACAAGGGAGAAAGTGATCAGATTGTGAAAGTTAAAACAAATATATTTGGCATTCTTTTGTTAAATGTTAATCAAACATACCGCGACTGAATGGGTGTGAACTGGCCCGAAACCGAAGAACATCTCGTAAACCCGGAAGTATTGCGGAATGGACAGTCCCAGGAACAAGGAGATGCTGAGGATGAACTTTGTTCTCAGGGAGTTAAGGTTGCAGTACTGAAGGAGGCTGAGGCCTGCACCAGCTGTATCAAACAGAAGACAAGTTTCAGAGTATGATGGGATAAAACTAACATAATATGCATGGATAAAACTATAAGGCTAACCTGTATAAGCGAAGAGAACACAGTACAATGCAGAGAAAAGTGGCAGTGGAATAGATGCAAGAACTGCCCCAAATTTCCCTGTTCAATTTTATCGTTTCAGTCCGGTGAAGCCAGACAATTGAATACTGAAAGTGCTGCAAGTTTCAGAGTACGAGAACCCCTACCAAACAGTGAGAAGAAAATCATGAACAATGCTGCGATCTTTATAACTCGTCGGCTTCCGACTCGTGTCAACGCCAACAGACCTGCATTTTCACTTTGAAAGCAACAAGCAACGGTTAAACATTTTCAATTTGAGATGGCTTACTAACTGAAGTGCTGAACCTGATAAGAGTAGAGCGCATTACACTGAAGCTGCTGTGCCTGATATTGTACCGCACAACCCGTCCAGTATGATAGATATTCCCTGATATGTTTGCAGTGACACTCAAATTAGTGGAATTTTGCAATGACTGTCAGAAGAACTGCAACGGCTTGGTGCCTTATTCGATTACCTGCCATCCTATCCCACGAGAGAAAACTGAAGGTGGGCAGAATGTGGCTCCTGCGTATCTTGACACCGCGATCAAGGTGCCAGTGGACTGAAAAGAAAATTGCTCGTCAGAGTGAAAAACATAGCACTAACTAATAAGGACTTCAAAATAATCAGCCTTGTTGCGTTGAAAGTAAGAGCAAACATTTCATCTTAGAAAAGTAATGAATTATTCAAGTATGATTATCCTTCTGACGACCGTATTTGCTTGTGTTAAAATCAAATCGATGCTATCTGATCCTTTTCGAAACATTTCAGGAGAGATCTCTACAGAAGTAGTAACACGAAACATGAATCGATGAATCGCAGACCTCGATGAGTGACGCGAAAGAAGCAGCCATCATGGCGAAGCAATCCTGGAAGCAGAAGATTGGGTACCCCCACTGAAACGGGTAGGGAAACCTGACCCTGCAATGCCACACGTGACGCACAATATATCAGCTCAGTTCACAGCAACAACCCAAAGCAACATGGAACAACCGAACCAGGCGCCGAGGCCGGTGCAGAACGATCGGTCGCCCTACCATGGCGCGCCCTGGATGATCCCGGAGCGGTCGGTGCGGCAGCTGATCTGCGTTATGGGGCCCCTCTCGTTGAAGGCGCCGGCCGCCGTCAGTATCTCGGCGTAGATCCAGACGACCACCACCGTCACCAGCACCGCGCACCGCCCGAACACGAAGCTCCCTTTCACGAATAAGTGAGCCGCGTACTGAAGGGGAGACGAAGAGTTCAGTTCAGCAGTGTTTTTTTTTTCTTTCACGTCGAAGCCGCGGATGCATGGCTGTTCCTGGTTGCGCTGGTAGTATCACTTACCTCTGCGAAGAGCACCAGGAGGACGAGGGCTGGAAGTCCCACTTCGATGCACTTCGCGACCTGCAGATGGAGGCGCAAGAAACCAGAACGATTAGCAGGATGCACACAGTGCCGACGGCCAAGAAGAGATCGCCCTGCTTTGCCACGAGCTCACCCCGGGGAAGGTGAAGTAGAAGAGGCCCAGCCCTGAGAGCGTCACGAACGGCACCGCCGCGAGCGGGGTCAGGAACCTGCCATGGACGGTTCAGTGAGAGAGTAAGAGCGGAGACGGCAGCGAGAAACAGAGAGAGTGGTGAGTGAGGGAAACCTTATGAAGACCCTCCATATGCCGAAGAAGCCGATGACGACCTGGAACACGCCGGCGATGATGAGCGCGCCCTGGAGCGACCGCATCGTGTACACGAACCTCTGAAGAAAGAAACGCCATTGGTCAGTTGCACTGGCAGTCAAGCACGTAGCAGCCAGCCGCGCTCGCCGCAGCGGAACAGAGCGTGTGCTGTACGGACCTCAAGGGGGTCGATGAACAGGGCGTATCGCGGGCTGAGGATGATGGCGACGGCCGGGTAGATGTAGGTGTAGGAGCCGCCCATCACGGCAGGGAGCCGCGTGCCGAAGTGGACCTGCAGGAGCGTGTTGATCCCGGCGAGGAACAGGATGGTCTGGATCACGATCGCCTTCTCCTCCTGCGTTCACGCACACGCCCCCCGTCATGTCAGTCAGTCCAGTCAGTGATCCCGTCCAGAGCAGCGAACGAAGACGGCAGGTGAAGTAAGAGAGAGAGAGAGAGAGAGAGAGAGTGGAGTGGAGTCGAGGTCGTCACGTACATGGCCGCCGCCCATGAGGGGGACGATGATGGTGGCGATGAGGACGGTAGTGCCGAGCATGACCAGGTAGTGCTGGAACCCCACGAACACCGTCGTGACTGCACCGCACCACACAGACGGGGAAAACGAAGCGTCAGAGAGCTCACACCGTCGACGGTCATTGATAGGAGTAGCGCGCTGACGATTCATGCAGGTAGTGGTGGTAATCGTAATGAAATCGAATAACGCTGGTAGAGGAGTAGAGGAAACTGACGCCATGGCGGCGGGCTGGTGATGCAGTAGTCGAGCCCGGCGAACTGCTCCTTGACGGGGAACGGCACCAGATCCTCGGCCTTCACGGGCGCCATGGCGCCTGCAACCGGCGGACCAGACCGCTGAGGTAGCTAGCTGGCTACCTCCTCGCCGCGCGCGGCCGGAAATGCTGCGCGCTGAGTGAGGAGAGGCGGAGGGGTGATCAGCGGAGAGGCGCAGGGGCGAGGCAGGGGAGGCTGGCAGTGAAGTGGGAGGAAGATACGCGGGCGCGGCTTCCCTTTTGTAGCCCGCCTCGCGTGGCGGTGGCGCGCGCGTTTCAGGTTCACTGACGCGTCAGTTTCACTGTGACCACTTCCTCATCGTCATCACTCATCAGGGCATGATGAGACAGCTGTTTCCGACCCTCAAAAAATCGGGAAAAAAGGATTAATAATTTGATAA
This sequence comes from Zoysia japonica, assembly GCA_001602275.1. Lineage (NCBI taxonomy): Eukaryota > Viridiplantae > Streptophyta > Magnoliopsida > Poales > Poaceae > Zoysia > Zoysia japonica. The sequence continues at coordinate 437,804 of BCLF01000014.1, forward strand.
AAAAAATGGAATAAGGCGCCCTTGGCCCTCATTGCCGCTGTGAGGTGGGCCTTTGAACCGATTTCCATATCTGTTTACCGTGGGCATTTGGCTACCGCACTTTGGTATTGCTAGGCTTTCAAGAACCGTTGCTTGATTCACTGTCAAAGTTTCGAAAACCACTTTCCAAGTCCTGGCATGGAACTATTTTCCTCTTCATTGTACGAAATCATGTCTCAGAAATCCAATGCCAAAATCTGACTGCATATAGGCAGTAACCAGGTAATAGTAATACTTGGATGAAACCAGATGCGTGTCTCTCTTCAAAGTTTTATGGCTACTTGGAACGCAGGATTTATTAAGAAATATTGTACATAAATTTCACAGTAAAATAAAAAAAATAGGAAAAAAAATCCTAAACACGTAGGAAATAAAAAAAAATCCTCCATTTGAAAGGGGGCATGTAAAAAAGTCTCCCCAGTCCTGGTCAGAGTCTCATGGCATGCCACCTTGTTCAGTTGTTCTGCTAAGCTGCTGCTACTCAATACACTTAATTACCTAATTACCAATATAATATAATTAACACCGATGGTGATGTAACAACTATTTTTTGTCTCTTCGTCTGGTCTCGACGTGTTGTTCCCGTTTCTGGCGACGGCCGACGGACGGAGCATGGACCAAGTCGGTGGAAGTAGCTGCCCAGACCGCCAGACGGCGGGTGCTTTTAGGTCGGAAAACTCGGGGATGGGAGGGAGGCCGAGGAGGCGCACAGATGGAGCAATCGGAGCCACAGCCAGCATCTGCGTCACCGGTCATCTCCCCCTCCGGTCCTCCCCTTGTTAGCTGTGGTTGGCCAACGAGTTCCCATCTGACCGACGCGGTCCCGTCATCTGAGCCGACCGATGGCGGCGGTGCGGTGGCGTCTCCTTCCCGTCGTCACCGACTGCAGTGTCACCTAGGAGCAGCAGCCCCTTTTCAATGTGAGGCCGGCCGTGGCCACGGGTGTAGTAGGCGTAGGCAGTTTAGGTTGGTTAGGGCCGGGGGATTGCGGTATCTGAACGTAGGAGCAGCGTCAGGATTCGGAAAGAGTAAAGAGTTAGCTCTGGAGTTGCAGCGACCGGAGATTGTGAATCGGGGCCAAGGCGGATAAGACATTCCCATCTGACGGTGACACTCGTGTTGATCCTGGCAGTTTGTGTGATGTTTGCGATCGCAGGTTTGGTTGGTTTTGGTAGATGTGATCGGATGGGATGTGTCGTCGCTTTACAGATATCGTTTACTGAAGTATGTAAAATAGGGTAACTTTGTAGCCAGTGGTAGCTGAAGGCGAGCGTGCAGCGAACGGTAGGGTTCGGTGTGCTGGTGCACGGCGATTTCGAGGGTGGAGTTTCAGCTTTCAACAGGTGGCTCTTTCTACTATCTTCTTGATGGATGAGGGAAAACCCCAACGGGCAACGAGTTTGAAAAGGAAAACGCGCTGTGATTTGACATGTTGCTCTGATCTCTAGTTGTGAGAGATCCGGCAAATTTCACCCAGTTTGTTGACCTCGTTCCTCGCAAATCTCTGACGGACGCTATGCCGCGAAACGAAACGAGGCACGGTCAAGCGCGGACGGACCGAAAAGTAGCTACTGGGCCGGTCCGGGCCGTGTGGTGCCTGCATGAATATGCGGCCTAGGCAGCACGACACGGGCCCCAAACATATTTTTTTTCTCCCCTTGCCCCGGATGAAGACGAGACGGACAGCGGAGACGGAGGGGGTTCTCCATCCTCCCCGCCACGTCTCCCGACCGCGGCGGCATCCCCCGCCAGCGGGCTGCAGCCTCACGTCCCGACCCGCCTTCCCCGTACACACACGCTTCTCTTCTCAAACAAAAATTATCCCTCCCGCTCCCACCGCGCCGCCGCGGAATGGCCGCCGCCTCCCTCCTCCTCTCCACTCCACTCCCACGCCCGCTCTCTCCCCGCCGCGGCCTCCGTCCACTTCTCAGGCCCCCGCGCCTCCCCGTCCTCCGCCCCGCCCACCATCGCCTCCGGCCTCTTATCACCGCCGCGAAGGAGGCAAAAGACACTGCGCTGCCCAACCGCGCGCTCTCCGTCCTCGACGCGCTCCGGCGGTCCGTCCTCGACGCGCTCGCGTCTCTCAGGCGGCCTGCGCTCGCGCTCCTGCTGGCCGGCGCGCTGCTCGCAGCGGCTGCTGGGCCGCACGCGTCGCTGGCCGCGTCGGGGGGCCGCATGGGCGGCTCCGCCTTCTCCTCGCGCTCCTCGCGCTCGGCTCCTCCGCCGTCGTACGGGTACACCGCGCCGGCGCCGAGGGCTGGCGCGTACTCGGCAGCGCCCTTCTACTCGCCTTCCCCCTTCTTCTCCGTCGGTCCCGCCGTCGGCATCGGGTTCGGGGGCTCCGGGTTCCTCCTCACCCTCATTGGTTTCGCGGCGTTCCTCTACCTCGCGGGGTTCCTCTCGGACTCGTCTGGCAGTGGCAGCGTGCTAACGGAGACGCAGAAGACCACGGTCCTCAAGCTGCAGGTAGGATTTCGGGTTCCCTGCTTTTTGTTTCTATGGTGAACCACTAAATACTCATCAAACGGATGATGTTAGATCGGCTATTGATGGATGTAATCAACTTCCTGATTGGCAAATCCATTTCAATATTCTGGTTCAAGGCATTGGCATTGCCTATGCCATCCTTACTGAACGCTGCCTGATGGTCGATACTGCATACATTGCCCACAATTGCTTATCTGTCGCACATATTATGCTGGTAGATTTTTCCACTATTCTTAAATAAGTAGCTAGTAGCATTTTTTTTCAAAATCATGATAGGACTTACAGAATATATCATGTTGTACACTAACTGGCTATAAGATTTGCTTGTTTTTATTAGTGTCTATTAGTACTATCACATGCCAGGTTCCAGTTTTTTTTTTTTGGGGGGGGGGGGGTGTTAATATCATGTACAAAACAGTTTAAAAAATGCTTGCTTCACTGAATATTTTATTATCAATGCATGGAAGAGTGTGATCCATTATGAATCCATAAGTTAACATTTGTTGTTAGGTTGGCTTGCTTGGCATTGCCCGATCGTTTCAGAAGGAGCTTGATAAAATAGCTGAGAAAGCAGATACTTCTACCCCAGCTGGGTTGAGCTACGTGTTGACAGGTAAAATCAAACTGTGCGTGCTGTTTCTGTTTACTATTTCAATGTTACAATGCTGTATGGTAGTGGCAGAATCCATAAAATACAGCTAGAAAGATTATACCTACGGTTTATGTTTGGGTAACTGGGGTTGTAGAATTCCGACCTATCATTGTGGTTCCTACAACATTTGAAGTAAAGATACTGGTTTGCTAAATGATTTGCCACCCTGTTAGCCTTCTATTCAGAGATTATTTGTTCCTTTTCTTCTGGCTTGAGTAGCTGTTGACTAGGATCTTCCCTTGTTTGATGGGAGTTGTCGTGGACACATTTTCCTTTTTTCTAATCTGCAACCCAAATTGGCTTTCGCTATGCCCCTGTGTCCTAACAGTTCTGCTTTTAGTCTAGAATTACTCTTTTTCTCGGCAAGGAAATGTCTCTTAGAATATATCATGATGATATAAGGGTAAACTGATTATTCTGTGCATAAGAGTTCGTAAAAGAAACTGTGAAGAGCTGCTCTTCTGTAAGCCTTTGAGCCATTTTCTTGTTGCCTTGAAATCATGCTAACTTTTAATTGGCGGTATTTCCATAGAGACAACATTGGCATTACTGCGGCATCCGGATTGCTGTATCTCAGCTTACTCTTCGGTATGCACATCTCAGACTGTATTTTTCAATTTCTTATACAGATAGCATTCTTTCTTCCATTTAATTTTATTACTGAAATGACGTAATTCTGCTTTTTATCCTGCAACGGAATGTTATGAGCTTTACAGTATCTCCTAGCGAAAGCAAAACAAAGTTGTAATCTGTGTTTTATTTCACCAGTGATGAAGTTCAGAAGTTATAATAAACCTCTTTTATAGCTTGTGCTTGAGCCATGTTAAGGTAGACCAAATGCTGTTGGCTTACCTCTTAGGAGGTAAGCTAAGAATTTCATCTCAGCCATTGATTTTCATAAAAAGAAATAAACAGAAAATAAAAAAATATGAATCCATCACATGCCTACTTTCCAAACAGCCACTTGAGTTTCTTTCTAAAACAGCCGCATGAGTTAGTTTCAAAAAAAAAAAAACTTTCCAAATTGTACTTTTATCACCTAGAAGGTAAAAAAAGACCAACTTAATCCACGAGAAATACTCAAATGGATGGTCTCTATTGATTTGGGTCTATATTAAAATCTGCGTTATACTTAAGTTGGATATCCCCTATATGAGCATCATATTATATCTTCAAATTTGGAATTGGGTAAGTTTATTTTTTGGAGATCTTTTAAGTCACTTTCTTGTTCTGCAGGTGGATGTGAAACGAAGCGTGGATGATGGGGAGAAACGTTTTAATCAGTTATCTATTGAGGAGAGAGGCAAGTTTGATGAAGAGACACTCGTGAATGTGAACAGCATCAAGAGAAATAAAACAGGCAGTCAGAGATCAAGTGGTTTTAGCAACGAGTACATAGTGGTATGCACACAAACGGTTCATTCTTTTTGCGTAGCATCTTCTGTGCATGCTGCTGCTGCATATCTTTATGATTATACTTTTTTGCCAGATAATATCATTCAAGACCATACTGATTTATCAGTCTACATTAATAGCATATATCCATATTTAGATTCATAGATTTATATACTGATAGACTGGAAGCGAATCGAGGCCTAATTTCTGCAGCTGTATATATATACACACACACTTAACAATTTTAATCTGTTCCATAAACTATGCTGATTGAATTCAATATGCCCTTTACCATTTAAGACCTAAATATTGAAAGGAACCTTGCTCTGTAAGCTCATAACTGTGAGCAATAAAAAAAATAAAATAAAGAGAGAGAGAGGCTCATGATTGTGATAGATACATCTGTTACCTGTTTTGTTCATTAGTTTCTGATTTCTAGTATTTATAATTTTGAGTTTTGCCAGTGATATTCCACATGATTTCTAATCCTTTTCTATTTTTTTTTTTCATATTTATAGATAACCATATTGGTTGCTGCTGAGGGAGTGCACAAGCTACCTGTTATTAATAGCAGCAACGACTTGAAGACAGCGCTACAAAACCTTGCTGCCATACCAGCTAACAATATACTGGTATACTTGCTTGTCTGTCTTACTATTTCGTGGCGTTTGAATTTTTCAATCCTTAATAGTTACTCAAGAGCCATACATGATTGCATCAGAGTAATATGAGCTTGTAGTGACCTATCATGGACACCAAATCAACTCTTTGTTCAAAAATTTTATCCTGCTAGCGAAGAAGTCTTCACTTGTACTCTTGTAGGAGGCTGGCAGATTTGAACTCAATATATAATTTGCAGTATATCAATAAAACGTTGAATTGACTTATAGTAATAAACGTCTTGCTGGATACTAAGGGTCTGTTCGGATCGCATTCCTGCAGAAGCCGCAGCGGCTGCTGCTGCAGGTATTAAATTGTGTTACACTGTAGCTAAAACGCCGTAACGCCGCAGATGCAGCCCGCAGAAGTGATCCGAACGCACCCTAAGCATTCATCCCTAGTGATGCTAGAGCCACATGAACTTACTAAGGCCCTATTTGGTAGGGCTTTGGCTTCTTCAAAAATGACTCCGGCTTTGGCTTTTTTGAAAAAGAGGCTTTTATGGCTTTGGCTTCTTAAAAAACGTTTAGTAGATCGACTTTTTTTTTTGTAGGATCTCCTATTATGTAGGACTAGATAACATAGAAAAGTGTCAAGTAGACGAAGAAGACGCGGAGAAGCTACCTTTTTGTGGCTCCTGGCTTCACCCCTAACTTCTCCCTAAAAAATAAAAAAAATGGCTCCTCCGAAAACCGTTTGGTAAAATTTCAGTTGAAGCTGATCGAGAAACCGGTGGAAAAGCCCTACCAAACAAGCCCTAAATAATTCAAATGGTCATCATAGCTTTAGGGGGTACCTTGATGGTACAACTATGATATACTCTATCTGTTTTTAAATTGTTGTCGTTAAGACTAAAACCTTTAGTTCATTTTTGAACTAAAACTCTTGTCCTAGCTATGAAATTTAAGAATGGAGGGAGTGTGACACTTTGTTAACCTTCATTACAGGCGGTAGAAGTCCTATGGACTCCACAAAATGAGAATGACACGTTGACAGAACGAGAGCTCCTTGAAGATTACCCGCTTTTGAGGCCTTTATGAGAGAAAGAACAAGCTCATTTTGACCTTGTATGAAGAACAGGCTGCAGGTTCAGTTTTGGTGGTTATATTATTGACTATTGCACATCACATATTTGTAGAAGTATGATTTGTAATTGACGTCACTGCTGACACAAAAATGTTGGCCTAAGGTGCAGAAACTCTAGTGCAGTGCAATTATATGTTTGTAGTCTCATTCAGTGTCGTTATACAAGTTTGTAAATAGATTGTTCTTTTGAAGCAATTAAGTCAACATTTGTGCATATTTGTCACCTGAACGGAAATATTGTAATTCAAATCACGTTTTCGTGATTACAACACGGCTAAGGAGTGTGAAAACCACAGGAGGTGTCATTCTCTAAAACTGCAGGCTCCACAACATATTAAACTAAAACTAAGCATTCAGCAGTAGGATACAGCATCCAGAAACCAAAAAAAAAAGGGGGGGGGGGGGGGGGGGGGGGGGGGGGGGCGCGTGGGCTCAGAAACAGACTAGTAAAAGTGCACTGAAACTGCATAACATTTTTAGGTCCAGTATCTGCGATTACATAAATGCATTCTGAGAGATAATTAACAGTTCAACACAAAGGTTCGATCCTGCAGCGAGAGGACCAACAACCAAAAGGTTAAATACTTTAGGCCTCGGTTACAGGAGCAGCATCTGGGGGGCTGTCACTAATATGCTCACGCCTCGCATACTCCTTAGCCCCATTCTTGTCCACAACCTTGATCACGAAATTCTGAGGCGCAACAACCAACCGGAGTCGGATTTCCTTGATGCACTTGTCAACAAGGTCTACTGCTTCCTCAAGAGTCATGTCCGGGTGATACAATTTGTCCATCAACGACAAACAGAAGTAAGACCCATAACCAAAAGCACCTTTGTCGATCTTGTGCAATGTTGCAATGTAGTCAATGTAATACATGGAGGCACCAACATCCTTATCATATCCAGCAAGTATAACATTGACCATATACGGATTCTGGAGAAGAAAAATCATGTGTCAACGAAGGTTAACATATAGGACCTTGGCGGATAACAAATCAGCAGATAAAAAGAAGCATGGTACTGGCGGGATGCTGACTGAAAGAGTTTTGAACAAAATTCAGGCTGCTAGGTGTACGAAGCTAACAAAGTATCGTATCTTAAATTTCATAAGATTTGTACAATTTCAATCCTGAAATACTGTCAATCTGGCAAGAAATTGAGAATTTGTTATATTAATGCCCTGTTGTAACCTTCAAAACTGAAGTTTCATGCTAATTTGCTCCTAGTATCATAAAATGATATAGGGAAAACATGAGAATACAAAAGGTATATCTTCACATAGCGTGCATCAGAAGTAATGAATCTAATTTCAATCCTTAGACGGTATCACCCTACCAGTTTACAAGGAACACTCATTCTTATCTACTGGTGCTACGGCCAGGTGGGGGGGGGGGGGGGGGGT
>BCLF01000014.1:445535-472074 GCA_001602275.1 Zoysia japonica
GGGGGGTCTAAATTACATATTGAAAATATAACTAGATCATAATTCCGGATTATTTAAACTTGACTAAACTTATGTGGCCTGGACCAGAAGCTAAACATGAAATAAGCGTGCTGTGATTATCAACTTATCTAATGGCCCACATGCTGATAGGTAATCAGCTTTTGCTATGCTGTAACATGGTGAGCAATGGTAGCAATATATTAGTAGCGAGATCAAGGTACAGTTGTATGCGAATGAAAATATGATTATTACAATCTAACAAGTTCAGAAGAAGCTTGCGTCCTATCAATGTGCACGATTTAGATCACAGGAATGCCAGCATAAGTTATTTTTATTCGAGCAGCAAATATCAACAAACATCATGTTCCCTAAAAGAATGCCATGAAGTTAACACATATAGAGAGCAGAGACAACTATTATCACAGGCAAAAATGCGCAGCTAATTAGATAAAACGAACATTTGCAATATGCACTAGTTAATTCGCAAAATCCAAGAGTGGCATCAGTTCACTGGTGACAATCAATGTTGTTTTAAAAATAAAGTCCAAAACAATTTATCCATATGCCACAACATCAAATGAGTATTCCAACAGCATTTCAACGTGTCCCCTTTCTCAGAATGGACGGATTTGTGTCAGGTCACTTATGCCACTGGCTTTAACTAACAGAATTCATTATGTGTAACCACTGAGAACCATTCCTACAACCACAATAATACCGTCCAATTGAACTCCAGAACGCCCCAATCAACCCTAACCAGGCCATTTCAGACCCAGACACATCCAGCCAAAACGGGGGATAGAAAGGCTAAGCCAGATCGGGACCTTGCGAAGCGCAGTGGCGAGCTCGCCGCGGGTGAAGTTCGCGGTGGCAGCCGTGGAGAGCGGGATTGTGTTGCGGAACTGGTACAGGTGGAGGTTCTTCTGTATGTACTCCGTGAACTGAACCCTGCGTGAATCACACAAAACCGTCACCATCACCATCACCAAACAAATTCATCACCACCCAAACCCCGCAAAAACAGGTTCAGATCGGGATCAGACAGAGCGCACAATACAGTAGACTGTAGACCGACGAAACGGCCCAGGGAACGGATCGGCAGCCTCGATGGGGGCAGATAGACTTACCGGTCGCCTGGCTCGCCGGAGGCGCCCATGAGCTTGTGCGAGTCGAGGACCATGACCTTGTCCTCGTCCGTCTTGTGGACGAGGATGCTCTGCACGGCGGAGGTGTCCGCCGCCACCACCGCGAAGTCGGGGCCGACGACGCCGATGACGCACTCCATCGCAGGCCCGCCGCCGCCGCGCCTCTAGAGTAGGGAGAGAGGAATCGCTGGTGGTTCGATTTCGCGTCGAGAAACTGAGAGCAGCGTCGGGGCCGAGGCTGAAGCGAAAGGAGTTTTGTTCATCGTCTTCGGCTTACAGCTCAAGAAAGAAATGGAATGATAGCGGGCTGAGACGAGATGAGCAGGCCCATGTGCTCTCTGGCCCAATTCGGACGCAATGTTTGATTTTTTGCCATCATATTCCGTGTTTTTACATGTCACTGGTCCCGATATTAATATTAAAATTTGAAATTTTTCATTATTCACCATAAAAGGTTAAATACAAACTAATTATTCAAAGTTTACATATATCATATCGGCAGCACGAGCAATAGCAGATTGGTGACAAACGCAGCAAACCGGGGCGAGGTGGATCGATGTCGATGGAAAGCGATGCGGTGCAGCCGAGGCGGAGCTAAGTTTCACACGACACTGTGGTACAGGGCGTAGCAGATAGATGGTTAGAGCTAAAAACGGATGAAAATAATTAGAAAAACGTCTCAACCATTTTCACTTTTATATTTGTAATACTAGATGGAAATGAAAACAAAAAACAAAAAACGAAAATGAACGGATAAATACGTCGTTAAAAAACGAAATAATCCGAATAGAAATGTAAAGAAATAATTTCTTTTAAGAGAGAATACCTTATTTGGTCTAAAAAATATACCACTTCTTTTTTTTTTTTTGCTCTTTTCGATTTGAACTTTCCTTTATGGACTAAAATTTATTTTTGATTCTTTATTTAGCTCTTCCGTCAGTTTTAACCCCTAACGCTGTTAAGTGGAGCATAAACTGACCATTTTACTCTTGCTTTTGTACTGTTCAATTCAAGCATTATTTTTTCTTTTTGTGTGATTTGATAATATCATAATTATAAACTTAGTTGTACACATAGGTTTTAAATATTTTTTTTGTGCAATTATCATATTATCAAATAATAAAAAAGAAAAAAATACTGAAAATGAAATAAATATAACAATCAGAGGTAAATTTGTCATTTTATCCCTCACTTAACACTGTTTGTGGGCGAAATTGACAGAAGAGTCGAATAAGGAATAAAAAAATAATTTTAACCATATAAGGAAGTCAAATCAAAAAAAGGTCAAAAAGAAAAGTTGTAACTTTTTTTAAAGCCAAATAAAAAATTATCTCTTCTTTTAAAAATGTTTAGTAAAGAGTCTTCTTTTATTTTTTTAAGTCAATAATATAGGTAAATATCCACGCTACCCTTGTATTTGAATTTAAAAAGTCTATTAGGGTAGTACCCAGCGTTCGTATGTTTTTATTAGAACCTGACTGAGTTTTTTTTATCAAATCAACCCCTCGATCAGGTTCGGAAGAGCTCTTCAGGAGCCGCGGGGACGTTTTCACTTGGGATGCCACGCATGAATTTGTTTTATTTTTCAACAACTATTTTAATCTCATATATTTTTTTGATAGTTGTATTTTATTAACCAACAATTTGTTGGTTTAAGTTGTTATATTTTGTTAGCTACCAATGGTTTATGTGGATCTAAAAACTGAAAGATTCAGAAGAGCTCGTCTGTTGGATTTGTAAGAGTTGTATGTGGAGAGATTTTATTCGTTAGATTTTAAAAAAAATAACTTTAGCTGTATTTTTTGTGCACGTAGTCTAATTCATTTTTGTTAAAGACATTTTATGTGTGTACGTAGAAAAGAAAAACTGTACTTTTTGAAGCAGTAGTGATTCCAATAGAGTTGATCCGTTAATCAAAATAAAAAAAGACATTTTTTTTCTTTTAAACAGGTGAACTAGATACTTGCATATGGTCAATTTTTTTTCTTTTAAACAAGAAAGACAATTCCTACCGAGCACTTCGTCATTCAACAGGCACTTGATACTTCTGCATGCCCAATTTTAGCCCATTTGACAGAGCTTTCCGGCGCTGATTTTCAGATAGAATTAAAGAAGCTATATCAAATGTTTTTTTTAAGAGAATTGATTATTGGTTGATTATGTGAATTGTTTTATGGAATGAAGGGGTTGGGATCTTAAAAAAAATTTAGCTTCTACCAATTATTTGAAGTTATTCTTTGTCTTACTCTTAAAGAGTTTATACTGGAGAGGCAAAAAAATAACTTCTCGCGTGAAATTACTTCCTGAGAAACGGAGGGCTATCTGTGTTCTGGCTGGATTCGTATTTAAAACAGAGCAGTGGGGCTTTCTGTTTGCACTTCTATATTGATTAGTACGGGCCACGGCAGTCCAAACCCGAGTTAACGTGTACACGTTGTTTAGTGCTCCTGTGAATTGATTTTGATAAGTCATATGCGTAATCCTGCAAGTTAGGGGTGAGTCCCAACTAACGCAATGTTTTGTAATCTACTCCAAGTTGAAGCATCGCACTAACCGCCAGCACACCATCAACTACTCGCTCCATATGAGCTACTGCCTCTGTCACTAAATTCTTGACATTTACTTTTAAATATCATATACGATTATTTATCTTATTCATTCTTTTACAAATGTAAAAACAAATTAGTATTGTTTAAAACATTTTTTATGATAAAGTTAATCACAATAAAATAATTAATATTTTTACAAAACTTTTAACTAAGACAAGTCAAAAATAGTAATATCTAAAAGTTAAAAATTATCAAGCATTTAAGGACAGAAGTAGTAGTAACTACGTTTAGGTGCTCCTCTTTATCCTGTGTGTTTACGTGCATGGATGATGAAAACTGTTCTGTTGCTTCATGGTTACTCTTTCTAGCTTTGTAGACAGAGAGCTTTTCCCTTTTAACAATGATCAGCTATAATTGTGCTTTACATAGAACGCAATAGGAGTTTAATGCAAACGAAGTAACTAATGTTTTTATCTTTTAGATTCACTCGGCTTTCTTAACCACAAGACTCTTGTGGACGCATAAGAATTATATATTCAAGGTATAATAGCTTGTTTTCATATCTAATTGTATATTTGTCCTATGTTTCTTAACTTTGTATCATTTCCTCTATTTTTTTTTAAAAAAAAGGTTGCATATTTATGTCTCTTTTTACATATTTGTCTGATGAAAATTGTGGCAAACATGCAAAACACATAGATGAAAGTGCAACTCTTTTAGGACCTTGTGTTGGAATGTGGAAACTTTCCCAATTTTTACATATTTCACTGAAAATTGAAGTGGTTCTTATAAAATTAATGTGAGATTCATGCGTTTCAAATATGACCTTAACAAAAACAGAGATAATAAGTATAAAACTGCAATGGTATGTCATCCGCGAGAGATCGAAGCTCAAAGAGACCCATCATGAAGGTATCATTTAAAAAAATATCTCTCACGGAGTAATTTTTTTGTGAACTTCTCAGGGAGTTATTCATAAACTTGAGTTTCTTTCTTTCTTTTAGATCACCAATAAAAACCGCAAAAAGGCCTCGCCTCCCCACTCCCCCTCGCGTTATTCAAATTCCTTGTTAACTGAAATCAATTGTGAATGCATATTGTGTTCATACCAATTAAAACTGTCGCGTGAACTACTCCCTCCATCCAGAAACCATATCGTTCCAATAACATAAATTAAGTTTCAGCTAGCACAAATTGTTTGTCAGAAATGATTGGAGGGAGTAGAATGCACCCAAGCAGAGGAAACAGAGACAGAATTTACATTTTCTGCTGCAAAAAAGAAAGAAAAAACAGAACTACTACGGAGCAAAGCCCCCAATCCGGATACAGAGCTGCACGAGCTCCCGCAAAAAGCTTGACTTCCAATCAACTGCTTTCCGTTTCCCTGTCCCGCTTGCAAGCTACTCCTGCCGCGCCACTCCACTCATCTCAGCCCACCACACCAGAGTACCAGACCGACCCACCCCATGGCTCCGAAGACCACGCAACCCTACGCGGGATCGGGGGAGCGGGATCCCCTGCTCCCCTCCTCCGCGTCCCTGCCGCCGTACCTCGACGCGCACCCGGCCGACTCGTACGCCGTCCTGCTCGTCCCCGTCCGCCTCCGCCGGCGCCTGCGCCGCGGCTGCGGCTCCCGGTGCCTGGGCCCGCTCCTCTCTGCGCTCGCCATCCTCGCGCTGTCCGGGTTCCTCCTCTGGCCCGCCGACCCGGACGTCAGCGTCGCGCGCCTCCGCCTCGAGCACGTCTCCGTCGCGGCGCGCCCCGCCGTCGCCGTCACGATCTCCGCCGCGCTCAAGGTCCGCGTCCGGAACCCGGACCTCTTCGCGCTCGACTACTCCCGCCTCGCCGTTGACATCGGGTACCGCGGATCAAAGCTTGGCAAGGTCACGTCGGGCGGGGGCAGCGTCCGCGCGCGTGCGGTCTCGTACATCGACGCCGACCTCCACCTCGATGGGATAAGCGTGGTGGAGGACGCGTTCTACCTGCTTGAGGACCTCGCGCGGGGATCCGTGCCATTCGACACCGTCGCCGATGTCGAGGGGCACCTGCGGTTCTTCTTCCTCAGCATCCCTGTCAAGGTGGGTGCCCGCTACTCAATCCCTAAATTTTGCTTGATTTGCCATTTTGCGGCATGTTTTTCTAAATGGTAAACAGTAGACAGTCGACCAAACATTGTCTAGCGATTAAACGCCGTTTAATTCTGTCTAGGTGCCATTAAATTCCGTCTAGATGGTGTTTAGGCCTAGACAAGGGCAGCCGTTTTGCATTTAGACTTTAGACACCATTTAAACGGCTGTTTAATTTGCGTATACAGATCTAGTTTTATGGTCAAAACATGGTATGATCATGGTATGCAGAGCTTAAATGTTGAGATCATGTCCTATTAATTATGGCAAATTTATGTGTGGCGTACTATCAAAACATGGTTTCGTCCCCAACACACTGCAAGACACTTAATTTAGCTGTAGTGTGCTACAGTCAAATTTGCCATTACTTATTAGGGCTAAACATGATCTAATTCTTGATGTCATGATTCACTAAGCATATATCTAATAGCATGTATAATGATTAGAGCTTCAACATTTCATGCCTCTAATTGGTCATGAATATAACATTGTTTGCACTTTACAGCTCCATAGAGCTGAAGCGAATAAATTCACTAATTCTAATAGTTGAACACACCCCTTTCTATTACTGCTTCTGTGGATTGCCGTGGAATTAATGTTTTTTCCTTTTAGCTCTATTGTTTCTGTTATGTTTTCTTAACTGGAAGATTTCATTTAAATGATGCAGTTTCAGGCTTTTCAGCTCTTGTATGAATGAGTTTCCCTTTTGATGTTTCAAATCTTATCTGTTCTCTGAAAGTGAGGAAAACAACGAACTTCCTTATAGAGCAAACAAAAGGGTTTAGCCTGCGGGTCTTTTGGGGGTCATTGGTGATTCTGAGTTTTGAATCATGTGGACTAGATTTTCACCTGAAATCAATAATTCACGCCTTTAGCAACTTCCACATAAGTCATGAAAAGCAGGTTGAGTCGTTATGAGTGTTGCTAAAAGGTTATTCCACATTTTCTAGATGGATTCAGGGCTTGTTTGGTTTGCTACCAAACCTTGCCATACGTATTTGCCAAACTTTGCCAAAAGTATGGTGAGCAATTTGTCCATCACACTTTTGGCAAAGTTTGGAAAGAATATGAGTCGATGACAAGTGGGGTTGTAACATAGACCACTGTTATGGTAAAGAAACAAAGTCACCAAAGAAATTATTGCATGCCAAATCTTTGGTGTGGCAATGTTTAGCAATGAGCCAAATCATTGTTACTCACATGACTACAGTACTACCTAACAAGAGCTAGATGTTTTTGCCTCCTGACACTTGATTACGTATGATGTATACGCATTAACAAAAGGTGATTGATACTTAATTTCTTCTCATGTACGGGTAGACACACCGTATTGAGCTGACCAGTGATCACGCTCATGTTGCGTTATCACTCCACATACTAGCCTGAGTGACCTTGTATAGAAACAAGGACGATTGTTTAATATTATTATTAGGCGTTGTTCTGCCAGAGCCCGAGGATCCACACGTACTGGTGGTGGATACTAAACCCTTACATGATTGTTCTTGACTTCTTGCAGGGGAGGATATCTTGCGTGGTGCATGTGAACCCACACAATCAAACCATTGTACACCAGGACTGCTATCCGGAGGTAAGGAACACTCATCTCAGCTTCTCTAAGGTTGGTTGTAATTTTTCAGAAGCTGATCTGATATTTTCTACAGTAACTTGCTCTACCTTCTACGGAGTATCTTTCGAATGCCGAATGGATGGTTTCTAATCCTCCACCTGGAGTCCTTCATTGCTGTACTCCTACTATATGAGACAAACATGCTATACTGGGAAATGGGCCACGTGTAAATCTGTTAACAGGCCCAAAGCAGTTCACTTCAAATTTATATTAACATCAAACCTTCGGCCAAGGGAAATGGAAATTTGATTAACATGGCGTTTTCAGTGCAAAGTACCTGATCGGTACATGGAAGTATGAGTTATCTGATAGACTACTATGACTCGTACCGAATGGCTCCTCTATTAGTACCTGTGCCATATGGTTGCTGTGAGCTCGAGGTTTGGTCCGGCATATGTGCCGTTTTGGCTTTTTGGGTAATCGGCTGATTTGCTTAGAACTGAGTGCTGGAGAATATGACTCGTCGCTCGGAAGGCCAATCTCTCGCAGATTTGCAGTACCTTGTGAACTACTAGGATGTAAACTCAATTGTAGGTGTACTAAGGAGTCAATACAATACAATACACATGCACTATTTGGGCTCACTCGTCTTCGACGACGCCTGCGACGGCGCCGGCAGCCCGGTGTCGAGGCAGCTCTGGCACCTCTTCTCGACCCACCCCTCGACGTCGCTGTCGTCCCGGCTCGGCGCGACGTGCCGGCCGCCGCACACCCGCGCGAGAACACCCGCCATCACCGCGGCGAGCACGATCGCGGCCAAGATTACCACCAGTGTCTCCACCGACCTCCCGGTGGACGCCGCAGACGACGCCGCGGCCCCCTGCAGCGACCTCCTCACCGCCCACGGCACGGTCGCCATGGTTCGCCGCCGCCACACTCTGTAGCTTGAGATTGCAGAACTGCCTGGTTGCGGCCGCGCGCAGCTCCCCACACGCCGCCACGACCTGGTCGTTGCGTCACTTCTTATAAACAGAAGAAAGAGGCGGCACGTTGGCACCCATGCACGCGGCAGACAAAAGAGGGGTCAAGGACACGAGAGCGCAGCGGGGTCCTTTCAACGCCTTGCTCGGTGTGTCGCGGTGTCAGTCACTCTGTGACACTTGCTGGTTGCCGCTGCGGCAGCTCTGAACTGTTCGGCTTGGGGACCGTTGCGTTGCACTGACATGATTTTTGAACCTACGTGGCGTTGCGTCCCTTTCTTTCCGTACCATGGGGGAAGCGATCGGCGTCTCGCCGTTGGCGTCCGCGTTCGAACGCGGCGGCAACAGCACGGGCACTGTCAGGACTGTCCAGTCGGGTGCTCGTCGGTTCAGCGCTGCGCGCGCGGGGCCGCTGCTGCTACGACCGGTCGGGTCAGGGATCATCAGTGGACGCGAGTGGCGGTGACACCAACCGGTCATCGTCTCGTCGCCTCTATCGGTAGCGCAGCCGCAGAGTGGTGGGCTAGATTGGCTGTTGGCTGTTTTCTGCTCCGGCTGGCTCGGGATCTGGGACGGGGCTCCTCGTCCGAACTCAGGTTTGTGTGAGAGATGATGGGGATGAAGGCGACAGTGGCGTTATGCTTCCGGAAGAACCGAGAGCATCCTTAGCCGCCGCATGAAAAGGCGAGGAGGGGGTGACGAGGACTCGTCGTCGTGTCTGGCATCAGAACGCACAAGAGCACGAGCGACGAGACAACAGGGCCAGGTTTCCTCGATGAAACATGGGCCAGGCCGCCAGCCCAATACGGCGCCGCGTTCCTGATGTGGGCTCCTATGATGGATGAAACGAGGCCCGTGATTGTTTCCGGCGACGGCGACGAGGTTCGCTCATGTCATGTCACGCACCACCAAATGTATTCTGACATGTTGGGCGTAAAGCTGGTGTGACACGTCGTTCGCGCGCGTACAATGTGAGAGCGAGGACAGCTAAGCGAGTAGCCGAGTGAACAAATGTAATCTATCTCGTCCTGACGCCATTTGTACTCGGATCGGGGTTCCAGAACGATCATATATATACGCACGCAGGGCTGCCACGTCCCACTACAGATACCTACCCTGAAAAGAAAACACGTCAGTAGTATAAGTATGCTTTGAGTGGTCCCCTTCGCCGCCTGGAAGCATATTGTTACACGAATATACCTCCATCTACAGATAGCTATAAAAACGG
This sequence comes from Zoysia japonica, assembly GCA_001602275.1. NCBI lineage: Eukaryota > Viridiplantae > Streptophyta > Magnoliopsida > Poales > Poaceae > Zoysia > Zoysia japonica. The sequence continues at coordinate 455,131 of BCLF01000014.1, forward strand.
TCCCTGCATCACGTCAAGAATGAATTGATACGCCAGACAGCAACCATTAAACCTTGCGCCGTTGTGCGTGGCAACCGACCCAACGAAGGAAAAAATGAACGTCAGATAGATCTGTGTTGAACAAGTACAGCAAGCTAGCCTCTCCGATAGCTGATCTCGATCCCTCAGGCGGTAAACGCCTCATGCGAGCTGCGAGCTCTAGACGTCCATAATGTACTCCTAGACGCCAGGGGAGACGAAACAAATCATGGGCATCGATCGAGTTTCCCAGCACGACGGCATGGCAACGATAATGTTTCGAAGCCGCTCCCAGCGCCTACGGCTGCGCGTAAACAAAGAGGAGGAGGCGCCGCGATGACTCGTGTGCGTGCATGGCATTCCTGCCTCCTCCTGAATTCCCATGTCACCGCGCGCCGGTCGTCATGTGATCCCAGCTGCCACATCCCCCCGTAAAAGTTACGGTGAGCAGTGAGCTAGGTAATATGATTATAATAGGGCAAATGATATGTGAATTTTAACTAGAATGCATTTTTTTAAAAAAAATAAAAAATTTATTTTATTTATCTGTTCATCGATCTGATAATGAACGTAGTAGAAGTATGTGAGGAGGCCAGTATCAACTTCGCTTATCACATCTCCCGAACAAAAACCGCGCCGGCAGCAGCGAACGCACCTCGCCCAGCGCAGGGCATTCCCGAGTGCCCGACGGCCAGAGCTCGCGGCGGCGTCACGCGCCCGTGGTCCCCCACGAGGAGCCGGAACAAGGGACGCGTGGGCGTCCCGTTTGTTGGGCCGTCGCTGTCCGATCGGGAGCACGCGGGCGGATGGGTCCCGCGGATCACGCCACGCCGCCGCGCGGCGCAATGACCCACCTGCCCCTTCTATATCCACCTGGAAACGGGACGTGGAACCGAGGCCGAACACCGCCGTGGCCATGCGAGAGTTTACCGGTTTCGGCCGTTTCGCGTTTACCCAAACCCAGTGGGGTTCACTGCGCGTGGTCGGGCCGGACGTACAGACTGCTGAGTTGGGATTCATATCTTCTGCTTTTTATTTTATTTTATCGTATTTATACTAATTACTTATTACAGAATTAATGTTGAGTAATTATTATATAATTTATAATTTTGTTTTTTAAATATATCAGTATAATTTAGATAGATAATGATTTTAAATTATAGAGTGTTGATTATGTAATGAATAGATATAATTAAACATAACAAAGTTTGCTATAGAGGAGGAAAGACAGAGGATATCAATCCTGAGTTGGGTGGGCGGAAAAAGGTCCCGGTAAATCGAGGCTGTGGTGCTCTCTAGGGACAGGGCGAGATAGTTTTTAACGGTCTTCGTCCATCTGTCTAAAGCGAAAACATCTTTTGCTTCATTTAAAAACTCAGTTGTAAAAGTGATGTCAGATCGATGGAGATGTACAGAAATGATTAATATAGTTATCGGAACAAATTAAGTTGTTATCCCACCAAACACACCAAACACAACAGTATCCATCACAACTTTTTTTTGTTTGGCAGTACTAGGTACTACAACATATGTCAATGGTAAAGTTTTCGAGTGCAACCAAGAACGAATTGCTCACCGGAGGGCCGAAAAAAAGTACCGTAGGGTGAGATTTGATGATGATATCTTCCACTGAGAAAAAGAAAGATATGATGATCATTTCTGGACGTTTTGTTAATTGTGAAAAAGGTAAATCGTATGGGCCACCTAATTGGAGCACGATCGAGGAGCATGATTGGGACGACTGGTTACCCAATAACCAAGGCGTGTAACCGTGCACACGATACTGAATGATTGATCACCTGTTGGGCGGTGAGCCCCGCTAGCTGCCTGCCTCTTAAGGTATCCCTGCCTTTACCCAAATCTGTCTCGCTGTCTCGGTGAGCCAGGTGGAAAAGGGCCTTGAAATTCACTAACTCAGGATACGATCCGCCGGATATGAACAGAATTTTAATAGCCTCGGTCGCTCTCCCAATAGTGTGATTTTGAAAAGCTGTGAGCGAATAGCTACTGATTAAAACTCTATTTATATGACATCGACCTTCCATACAAATCAACATCATTTTCACGTATTCTGTTGCGTGTCCTAGGCGTGAGATTAGTCTAAAGAATGGGTCGCATCTCAAAATTGACATGTAAAATTTCAAATTATAGACAACGTGTCGTATGTTGTGGCTGCAATCCGCGCACCGTACCGGTGTTTAGTTCACACTTCGCGTGTCCGAGCCCTTTTCCATTCTTCTCAAAATAACCTTTCTTGCTTTTTCAACAAGAGAACATCCTGCATAAATGATAATGGCTATGGTGTGGATTTTTATGCCGTGAGAAGTCTAAACTAAAAAGGGGTAGGAGGCATTAGGTGTCTCAACCTAATGACACGCATTGTGATAAGTGAGTGTTTGTTTAAGGAACACGCATTGTGATCAAGGTTTAAAAAACAGGTACTGTTTTGATTTTTTGATACAGCTAAAAATCGGTCAACATAGATAAAGTCTGTCGGTTTACCATTTTATTAAAGTACCAAGATCCGATTTAAACGAAAACAACAAAAATCAGTCAGTTTTTATAAATTTTTCGACCTCTTATTGTGATAATTTGCACGATTTCACTGCAGCCAATTCATGATCGTATTGTTACAGCACAACCTGCAGCAACACTACTCCACTTCATCGAACCGTACCGTTGAAGGCATGCACATTACATGCCCTCGGTGCTTGCCGCGAAAAGAAAAAAAAATGAGTACACTTTGGAATCGCTCCAGCCGTCCAGCTACGGTAACAAATGGAGTTTGATCCAGACGGACCAATGTTTACTCGCTAATCCGGCCGCCTGGCATGTCGGAATGCTTAACCAAAGCGTTTAAGCGTACACACGAGCCCGCGTGGCCGAAAGACCCGGGTTAGGGTTAAGGTTACGGCCACCTCACCCTTATTTAGCATTATCCTTTATTGGACCAAACAGCAAAAAAAAAAAAAATCAGAGAGGAAAAGGAGAGCAACAGAGACCCACTTCTCTCGGGTCTCGGCTCGCGCGCGCGCCCCACCGGAAAGAAACCCCTTCGACCCCTTTTGTCGTGCAAACGTCTGCCGCTGGCCCACCCCGCGCTCGCCACCCACGCATCGCGGCCGTCCACTCGTCCGCCCGCCCGTCCGTCCGTCCGTCCGTCCATCTGCCCAGCAGCAAATTCCATGCCAATCAGCAGCGAGACAACGCGAGCTTTATTAGCAGCGGCGGCACACGCAGCTAGAGTGGAGGCGGCGTAAACTGGAGCCCCGCTCCACCTGTCGTAACCACTACAATAATCCCCCGCCCAATCCCGTCTTAGCAGCACGGCGTAGGGTTACGCGTCCCCGGCGGGCGACGACGAGACCTCCTCGATCGGATTGGCTGGCATCCAACGGCGATCTCTCTCTATCTCTCTCCCTCCCTCCGCCTCCACGCTGCGGCCCAGGTGGTAACGGAGCACGCGCTAATTGGTCGCCGCCGCGGCTCCGCAGCGCCCAGTGGTCAGTAGGAGGACTCTACTACCTGCAGCTCTATCTTCTTCCCGTCGCTTTGCTTTGCTTGCTTCGTTTTTATTCGCCTGCTGCTTTTGGTTCCTCCTGATTGGGTGCTTCGCGCGGATTGGCGGTGGTGCCGACCCGCCCGCCCGTTTCCCGTCTTGCGCGCTCGCCTCGGGGCCTTGCTCGCTTCGTTTTCTATTCGCCGTTCTGTGTGTGTTTTGGATCAAGGGGCTGTTCGTGTTCGAGTTTTCGCAGGGTTTGTCGAATCGGCCAATTCGGGACCGGCCGGTCGGATTTTCGGGATCGAAGTTCTTTTGCGCGGCTGGTTGGGGTGGTGCCGTGGTGATGTTTATGATTCCTGCAGCTTTGGGGCTGGCTGAGGCAGTCAGGTAGTGGTCACCACTAGGACTCGTTTACTACTCCTATAATAAGCTTGAGGGACAAATTCATTCCTCTCCTGCCATCCCAGCCGTATCAGACGATGCTTTGCTTCGCTCTGATATGTTGCCTCGTCACGGATCCCGATGTCTAGCGGTTCCGAGATTCAGCGGGTGCTTGTACTACACTGCACCATGCGTTCTGTTGAATATGTTCTGCCGCTGCCAGTCAAGAATTTCAGAGCATGGAGCTTTCGGTTCCTCCTCGGAATCTCGGATCGAGGAGCTGAGGAGATCACCGCCCGCCCCTGCTTCCGCTGATATGCCGATCTGTTGTCTCCGGCCGGCTTTCTGACTCTCCTCCTCGTCTGTCATTATTGTTCGTCTCCGTTTGACTTTTCCACGGATTTTTCTTTCTTGAACCAGCGTGAGGACCTGGACCGGGACCACTCGTGCGGTGCAACAAAAGGCGGTGAGCTGTCTGTGAGCAGCATATGGAGTCGCGGCCGGTCGGGACGAACCTGGTGGAGCCCAGGGCGCAGGCGGCCGCGCTGCCTCCCGGCGGCGTGGCGATGCAGCCGTGGTGGACTGGCGGCGGGCTCGGAGCGGTGTCCCCAGCCGTCGTGGCGCCGGGGATCGGCCTGTCGAGCAACAGCCCGGTCGGCGGCGCCGGCAAGGCGGGCGACGACGCGAGGGACGAGAGCAGTGAGGAGTCACGGAGATCAGGGGAATCCAAAGGTTCGTCATCTTTTTTTCTCCTGGTAGGAGTATTAAAGAGATGAGCCGTGCTGTTGTTGCAGGAAGTAGCTGTACCGGTTCTTTTTCTACTGGATAGTGGTTTCGATTCACCGAAGATTCGTTTGCTATATTTAGCTGATCCTTGTTAAGATTCTCCCACTGACGAAGTTGCAACGAGTTTCCTTATATAGCATGCTAAGGGTGGGAGAAACTCGGATATTGAATGCAAGTTGCATTATCTTATCCGTTTCTGGTTTTAGTATACTGATCAAAAGAAGAGGGCAGCATGAGCACCAGTAGAACTCTTAAATTTCTTCCATTTTTTTTATTCCAAAACCTTCATAGATTGATGCATTAGCCTCACGGATGCTGCAAAAGTTTAAACATATCACCGTGCTATGTCTGTAGTAGATCCGCATGCCTAACTTAAGTTAGTAAGATGGATTAGTAGAGCACCTTCTGCAAAATAATGGGTATCTAATAATTTGGGTCCTCTAGGTACGATCTCGGGTGATATTGATCAACAATATCAAAATAGTACAACACGAGTGATAATATAAAATAGGAAACCTGTTAAAGTCTTACAATAAAGTTCAAGTAGTCTTAGAAGAGATAAGTTTAAAACAGAGCGAAAGTGATACGAAAGAGATACGATGGTTTCCTACTATTAAACATATCTTTTCTTAAGACATACTTCACTCATCGCGACCGGAGTTCGGTGAAGAGAGAACCGGTTCATAGGACCAGTTCGCAGGAGACTCACCTTCTCACACTCTTTGGTCGCAACAGCTACACCAGCTACCTGTAGAAAATGTTACACACGACAAAAAGAAAAAACAACAAACTGTGAGTACTAATTATTTAGCAAGACTTACCCGTCAAAATGGCCAACTACAGCCGACTCCTATACATGAGGGGTTGACTTACAGGGATGGTCATTTCCATAAAACATAATGCTAACAGTGGATTTTTACTTTCAACTTTTAACGGTAAGTTAAGTCCACGAAAATGTAGATTTAATTTGCACTATAAACTAGAGCAAGCATGGTTGTCAAGCAATTACCTATAACTAAGCCAACAAATCATGTTATTATTATTATTAGTCCAGTTATTACTACGACATGACGCAGTGAACAAGTGGTACTTGTTACTTTGAGGGGCAGCGATTATAATCGATTTACGCCAGCTGGGAAAACCCAAGTAGCGCGAACTACACACACTCTCAAGGAGTCACGTACGGTAACCTTTCACGTCGATATCATAGAGGCCGGTCCGGTTCTCACCCCTCACGAGTACATGTCATCCACGCGATATCACACATCGGGGCTATCCGTGGTTAGCCCGAGTACCCTCCCAATATCATCACCAAAAGAGGAGTGACTTGCCGTCCAACCACTACGATAGTCGAGTTACGTCGGTTTACTAGGCCCATTTCGCTAGCATGCTCTTGGTACATTCAAACTTACTCAACAGAGACACACTCGAATCGATCTTTAATCGATACAGACAGGGCTACCACACTCCAGCCACGAGTCCACACAGTAAACGTGCCTCTGTGCACTCCTATTCCCTGCCCGATGTCAGGTTTAAAAATTGTGATAAGGGAACCGTGGTAACAGCTTATATCTCGTGAGTGAGATTTTTTATTCACTCGACTTCTACCGGCAAAAAAAAAGACTTAGCCTAGCTCTACGTCGAGTTACCTGTACCAATATACATTAAACATGGGAATGGAGCACTATCATGCATTCTATGGTTTTCACACAGTTCCTACGACGTAATGCGCAGTACAATAAGCATACAATACATAGTGATAAAATAAAATAGTTTAAAATAGGGTAAATGCACCGGGGCTTGCTTTCGGTTTGCTGAGAGTTAACGCAAACAAAAGAACGATCTTCAGCGGCGAACAACTCCGGAGCAATTAGAGCAAGATCTTGGTCTTTCGCGACGTTTCCTAAATGCGTGAAATGATATGCGAGTGCGATTAGTTATGCACCTACTGACATCTAATATTTTACTTGTCATCGCATGTGACAAATATACTCACATGCGATGATATGCTCATGAATACATATGTCAAGGATGAATATGTGATGATATGAAAAGAAGAGTATGATGATGATTTCATGAAAAAAGATTTTATTAGACTAAGATGCTGCTGTGATTTATATAAAAAGGGTTCTGAAATGAATTTTTATACTATACTAAATAGTTCATAATAGGGGAAGATTACTTCTAAATTTTCTTAATATGGTTCTTGAGCGCATAAACTACAATTTTTAATTGCTCATAAAGTTAATTAGACTATAAACTAATTTTTGAACAAGTTATACAATTTATTATTAAACTATGAATTTATAATGAATTAATCTCTAGCTAATAGTAAATAATCATTTATAAATACTCTACAGGCACATAAATTCTAATAAATTCTAGGATGACAGAAGTTAGTTAGTAGAAGCTACATATAAAATTTTTACATTTTAATAATGCATGAAAATGATGATATGCATGCATGTACAATGCACTTTATTTAATTAATAGAAATAATATCAGTGCAGAAAATGCAACTTTGAAAGCTCTAAAATATTCTACATGATGAGAGAATTCCAATGGTATATTATTTGCATTTGTTTGGAGCTCAAATGCATTTTCTATGATTTTTGCAAGTTTTTACGAATTTCTGCGCAATTGAAAATTGGATTTCTGGATTTATTGGAATTTGGATGCCACGTGGCGATCTGCGAGCGCAGCCGCACTGGGGCTCACTGGAAGCACTGCCGCACGGGATCAGGCCGCGTTGTCACACGGCATCCAGCGCCGGGGGTCGGGCTGGCCGAACCGGCCATGGCGGTCGGGCTGCGGCGCGCGTCGACGATCTCGCCCGCGCGTCTTTCCCAACGGTCGCGCTCACGGGCTTGGAGCCAAAATAGTCGCCGCAGCCTAGGGAACTCGATGAGGGGGTCGTCGGCCGGAGAAGCTCACCGAAAACAGGCCGACGACGAGAGGAGGCGGCGGTGCAAGTTCGGTGGTGTGTAGAACTCGGACCCGTTGACAAAATCTCAAACAACTTTCTCCTAGAGCTCGAGGGCGACGAGGAGAAGACTGGCGTCTAGGTTGTGGTCGTCGGAGAGGGCCGGAGATGGGGGTTCACCGGCGAGGTGTCGCGGTTCAGTGGCCGACGACGAGGAAAGCTCAATTTCCTGTGCAAACAGCCAAATAATTGCCCGGTTTCTTCACCTGTGAGCTGAGGTAGGTAGTGAACCACATGGAACCGGAAGGAATTGATCCATTCTCACCCGAAATCCAAGTGCTTTCACTGGGAATGCCGGTAGGTCTGAAAATCCCTATTTGGGGAAAATTTCAAAATCCGGTTCGTCTGGGATGGAATGAGCGGGGATCTTAGGGGAGGAGCAAGAAGAGGAGGTGGAGCTTCGATTGGCACGGTTTGGAGATCTCGAAACAGACCGGAGAGGTAGGGCGCTGAGCTCGCTCTGAGGGCGAAAATGGTGGCCGGGAGGAGAGTGAACGGAGAGAGGAATGGAGGAACCGGTCGCGGAGTACTTCACGCAGTGAATGAACGGGACACGTCCTCGGCTCGGTGGCGTGCATGCAGCGAGGAGGCGCGAGGCAAGGGCGCGTGGGCGTGCGTGCTGGCCGTGCGCGGTTGGAGGAGGAAGAAGAAAGAGAACCGTCCGGCGACAGGTGGGTCCCGCGGGGATTTTTCTTTTTTTCCGAATTTTCCCGGAATTTCAGCACGGCTCTCTGTTTCTGACCCGAAATGCACCCTTTCGGAGCTCCAAAAATTTTGAAATTTTGTTGGCTGGAAGATCTTTTGAAAAGGAACAACTTTTATTTTGGGCACAAGTTAAAAATCGAAATAAATAAAATTATATTTAATTTTGAAGACAGGTTAGCTTTTAAAGGAAAATAAATTATTTGGGACTTTTAAACCTCCAATTAAAATTTTCCAAAAACTTCTAAAATTCAAGTGGTTGCAAGAAATTTCAAGAGGGAGTTTTGTTTCACAATATTTCAATGAAATTTTTGAACTCACATTTTGAATTTCAAACTTAAATTTGGGACTAACTTCAAACTGGGTTTGAATTCCATCGAGCTTGGATTTTCGGGAATTTCAAATTCGAATGGAGCGCCTTATTATTCGTAAACACGAAGTGTTACAGCCCTCCCCCCTTAAAAAAATCTCGTCCCGAGATTTAGAAAGAAAGAGGGAGTAGCGGGAGTGGTCACTTAGAGGGATGGAAGAAACTCCAAAAAATTTGATTGGAGATATTCTTCTGTTTCTCATGTAGCTTCATCGTTGGAATGATTACTCCACTGAACTTTGTAGAATTTAGTGGTCTTGTTTCGAGTAACTCGATCTTTGTGATCAACAATGCCAATTGGATATTCGAGATAAGTGAGATCTTCTTGCAATTGATTGATCTCCAGAATCACAATATCAAAAGGTAGCTTTAAGCATATCTTGAGTTGAGAGACATGAAAGATATTATGAAACCCAGATAATTGCGATGGCAATTATAGTCGATAGGCGACAGTGCCACATTTCTCTAGAACTTGGAATGGACCAATATATCTGGGGGCCAATTTTCCTCTAATCCCAAAGCGTTGCACACCTTTGGTAGGAGATACCTTTAGATAGACATGATCACCTCTTTGGAATTCCAAGGGGCGATGTCTTTTATCGGCATAACTTTTCTGACAGGATTTAGCAGCCTTCAAGTTCGCTTGAATGGTTCGAACTTTCTCTTCAGCTTGAGCCACTAAATCAGATCCGAAATTCACTCGTTCACCAGTTTCCGACCAATTCAGAGGATTTCGACATGAGCGACCGTATAGAGCTTCAAAAGGTGACATTTTTATGCTCTCTTGATAGCTATTATTGTAGGAGAACTCTACAAACGGCAAGCATTCATCCCAATTCTTGCCACTTGTAAGAACACATGGCCGAAGGATGTCTTTCAAGATTTGATTGACACGATCGGTTTAACCATCGGTTTGCGGATGATAAATAGAGCTTCGAATTAGCTTGGTACCCAAGCTAGCATGCAGTTGTTCCAAAAAGCGAGAGACAAACGAGCTTCCTCTATCTGACACAATAGTCTTGGGTACCCCATGCAGACAAAGAATACGAGAGATGTACAACTCAGCATACTTTTTGACATTGTAGCGATTGTTTACCAGGACGAAGTGAGCTGATTTTATCAAGCAGTCCACAATGACCCAAATAGAGTCATGTTTCCAGAAAGTAAGTGGGAGTCAAACAATGAAGTCTATACTTATGTCTTTCCACTTCCAACTCGGAATACTCAGAGGTTGGAGAGGACCTGCTGAGCGTAGATGATCCGTCTTGACTTTCCGGCAAGTGTCACACTCGAACACAAATTTGGCAATTTCTCTCTTCATTCTTGTCCACCAAAACTTTTTTCAAAGATCATGTTACATCTTATTACTCTCGGGATGAATGGAGTATTTGGACATGTAAGCCTCATCTGTGATCTTCTTACGCAGTTCATGATCTTTAGGTACCACCAAACGATTATTGAACCATAAAGTACCCTCATCATCCACTTTAAATGGCATCGATTCTCCATTCTTGAGTCTCTCTTTGATATTCAGTATACCAGCATCTTTCCGTTGAGCCTCAATTATCTCTTCTCGAAGAGTCAGAATAAGAGCAAGATTATACAGGGTCCTATGAGGTAAAACTCTGACGCTTGGTTTCGCTTCGAGAGAAGGTAACATTGCTGAAACTCGCCAGTTGTGACAGTAAGATTTGCGACTCAAGGCATCGGCAACCACATTGGCTTTGCTAGGATGATAGTGGATTTTCAACTTGTAATCTTTGATAAGTTCTAGCCATCTTCTCTGCCTCATGTTCAGGTCTTGCTGAGTGAAGATATATTTTAAACTCTTGTGATCAGTGTAAATATGTACAAGATTCCCAAGCAGGTAGTGTCTACATATCTTTAAGGCTAGAATCATAGATGCCAACTCTAGATCATCAGTAGGATAATTTTGCTTATGACATCGAAGTTGTCTTGAAGTATAAGCAATCACACGGCCTTCTTATATCAAGACGCATCCAAGACCCGTACCAGAAGCATCACAATATACATCAAAGGGCTTAGTGATGTCGGGTTGGGCTAAAACAGGTGCGGTAATCAAGTGCTTCTTAAGAGTTTGGAAAGCTTCTTCACAAGCATTATCCCAAACAAACTTGACGCCCTTCTTCAACAACTTGGTCATTGGCTTGGTAAGTTTTGAAAAGTTAGGAATGAACCTCCGATAATATCCGGCAAGTCCAAGAAAGCTACGAACTTCAGCAACCGACGTAGGAGGCTTCCAATTCAACACATCTTGCACTTTGCTTGGATCCACGGCAATGCCTTCCGCAGATACAACATGGCCAAGGAAAGGCACTTCTTTCAGCCAAAACTCGCACTTGCTGAATTTGACATACAATTTATGATCTCTCAGTCGTTGAAGTACGATGCGAAGATGTTCAGCATGCTCTTCTTCAGACTTGGAGTATATGAGAATATCATCGATGAATACCAACATAAATTTGTCCAGCTCTGTCATGAATACCGAGTTCATCAAATACATGAAGTAAACTGGAGCATTTGTTAGTCCAAAAGACATAACAACGTATTCATATAGACCGTACCTCGTAGAGAAGGCGGTTTTTGGTACGTCTTCAACACGGATTTTAATTTGGTGATAGCCAGAACGAAGATCAATCTTCGAGAAAACTTTAGCACCAACCAATTGATCGAATAAGATATCAATGCAAGGCAGTGGATATTTGTTCTTGATGGTGACCGCATTTAACGGTCGATAATCCACACATAGCCTTAGAGATTCGTCTTTCTTCTTCACAAAGAGTGTAGAACATCCCCATAGAGATGAGCTAGGACGAATGAAACCCTTATCCTTAAGCTCTTTCAATTGAGTTTTCAACTCTGACAACTCATTGGGGGCCATCTTGTAGGGACTTCTCGAGATGGGAGCGGTTCTCGGTTGAAGGTCGATCCGGAACTCCACATCTCGGTCAGAGGCATACCCGGTAAGTCTTCGGAAAAGACATCCGGATATTCACATACAATAGATATTTCCTCGAGAGCTTTGGTAGTAGTGTGATTTACTTGTGACGCAGTTGTTTGAGGACCCGTTAAACATATGGTGGAAGGACCATAGAGAGGGGAGTCAACATGAATTTTCCACGAATCAATATACAGTACTGCCTTATGGTCTTTCATCTATTTCGTACCCAAGATGACATCTATCCCTTGTCCATCTAAGATTATAAGATGTGTGGGATATACTCTTCCTTTCAAGTTAAGGTGGGTTGACATAGCACTTTGTGTGGCTTTCACTTTCCCACCTGGGGATGTAATAAGATATGGCACCTTTAGAGGGGTGGTAGCTAGGTGCAATCTCTCAACACATGCCCTACTTACGAAATTATGACTTGCACAGGAATCAAAGAGTATAAGGACGGGATGATCACGAATGGTAAACATACCAGCAAGCACTTCTTCTCCATCCTGAATATCCACGACCATGGTATGATTGACACGGTCGGTTCTGGGTGCATTGTTGGCAGCTCGAGGGCGGGGGTTGTTGGCGTTGTTGTTGCCCTGCTGCCGTCTCGGATTTTTGCAATCCTTCGCGAAGTGACTAGGACGACCACAGTTGTAGCACGGAAAATGAGTTGGCCTTGCCACTTGTGAAGCTTGCTGCAGTGGAGGTCTAGATCCAAGAGTATTCTGTTGAGGTGGAGCACCAAGAGTCCTTGACTGCTGAACTGGAGGAGGACGGAAGCCTCCCCCTTGTGGCATGACCGCTCGAAACCTCTGGCCCGAAGGAGAAGTGACAGATAGGCGATACATTGGAGGAGCTTGACTTGAAGAACCAACCATTGCCCTCTTTTTCTTCTTCTCCTCCTGATGAGTGCGTATAGCATCCTCTTGCATGATAGCCGCACTCACCAAATCATTGAAAGTACCTTGAGTGTAAAGAGTTAGGCGATCTCGGAGCTTGGTACTTGGACCCTTCTTGAAACACTCTTTTTTCTTCTGGTCAGTATTTGTATGATGAGAGGCGTACCGCGTGAGGTAATTGAACTTGCAAGAGTACTCATGCACGCTATCTGACCCTGTTGAAGATTTAAAAACTCTTGCAGCTTGTGATTCATGAGACCATCAGGAATATGATGTGCCCGAAATGCAGCACAAAACTCGACCCACTCGACTTGATGATCGGCGGACAGTGTAGCTTCATAACTGGCCCACTAGGCTCCAGCAGGACCATGAAGTTGTTGAGCAGCAAAGAGTCTTCTGGTGCTCAGTACATCTGATAAGCCCAAACTTGGACTGGATGCTGCGAAGCTAGTCATCCGCGTCCAAAGGATCAGTAGCATCAACAAACACTGGTGGATGAGTTGCTAAGAACTCTGAGAAGGTTGCTTGCTGTGGCTGTTGACGCGTGTGATGGTTGTTTTCACCCATGCCTTGGTTCTGGACCAGCATTCGCATGAGCTCATTCTAAGTAGCCATCAACTGCTCGACGGTCACTTGAGGTGGTGCTGGTGGAGACACTTGCGGAGGTGCTTCTACCTGAGATGCCTCTTGCTGAGAGGATTGCCCCTCATAGATCTCAGCCATGCTACGAGTACCCACCATTCTGCAATACAAGTGTATACATCGGTAGTAAGAAACTCGACAGAAGTCATAGACGGAGAGAACATTAAAACAAGAGTATAAACATTCTCTCAGACCACCAACGATGTTCCTTACTTAACACATGAATTAGGGTTAGCATGCCAGTGATAAATCTGCTTGACACGATAGCTTGTATGTAAAATATGACCAAAAACAGCACAACGCCAAATCCGTCCCGAACTGGCAGCTGTCACAGAAATCATTTCTTGCACTGATAGAGGCAAAATCAGAACTGGAGTTGAATAACAAAGTCGTATAAAACTTTCATAGCTTTCCAACGTATAATAACTCGCCCTCATACGAGCAACAGATCAAAAGATATGAAATTGTGAAGTTGGCGGCAGAAGCTGAAAACAGGAGTAACTGTGATTGGGCCCTATTTGGCACTAAAGCTTGAAGATTTTTGGGTCAAAGAAACAAATGGAAAGATATTTCAGACCCAAACACGAAGATCCGGATTTTCATTTTCAGAGGATAATTTAGGTGAGTGGTGTTTTAACTTCTCATGAAAATACAAACAATATGCCAGCCCTACGTCCTCACCAAAATAAAAAGAAATAGCCTACTATAGTGGCCATACACGACCGCAATGGCAAACTCGGTCTCCTAGATTCAGTTAGTCGCTTTCTACACGCACTACTATGGAGTTAGTGTACCTGCAGAAAACGGATCAAACAACCACAGGCAGACAAATACAAAAAGAAAACTTACGTCCCGTATCACAACCATACGGGGCGTCCTCAAGTAAGCCACGTCTTGAGGGATATGACAAGAGGTCTATGCTTACCATTAGGTGGCGAATGGCCGCACTTCCCATTAGACGGCAAATGTTTCATATGTTCCGAAAAACATATTCACTTCTCGTACTGATCGCTGTACGGGACACTCCATACCCCTGAGCCTCGTATGGATGAGCCCTCCAATTTTCACCGCATTCGAGTGCGTACTTTACCTGCTTACTTGTGCGTAGCTGCTGTTACAAGAAAATTAAACAACAGAAAGCTAAAAGCAGTGTTAGCATGCCACCTGACGACTCAACTAACATAGTCCTTAGCTGGGCTGACTAACTAACACTATACCATCGTGATATTTTCAAAAATAACTCGTTTTTAGTTGTACTAACCCCAATCTAGCTCTGATAACAATCTGTGGCAGAACCGCCTCAAAACACTGGACGGCTCGCCTAGGATCGATCTCGGGTGATATTGATCAATAATACCCAAATAGTACAACACGAGTGATAATATAAAATAGGAAACCGGTTAAAGTTTTACAATAGAGTTCAAGTAGTCTTATGAGAGATAAGTTTAAAACAGAGTTTAAAACATAGCGAAAATGATACGGAAGAGATACGATGGTTTCTTACTATGAAACATATCTTGTCCTAAGACATGCTTCACTCTTCGCGACCGGAGTTCGTGAAGAGGGAACCGGTTCACAGGATCAATTAGCAGGAGCCTCACCTTCCCACACTTCTTGGTCGCAACAGCTACATCAGCTACCTGCAGAAAACGTTACACATGACCAAAAAAAAGAAAACAACAAACATGAATACTAATTACTCAACAAGACTTACTCGTCAAAATGGCCAACTACAGCCGACTCCTAGACACGAGGGGCTGACTTACAGGGATGGCTATTTGCATAAAACATAGCGCTAACAGTGGATCCTTACTTTCAACTTTTAATGATAAGTTAAGTTCATGGAAATATAGATTTAATTTGCACTATAAACTAGAGCAAGCATGGTTGCTAAGCAATTACCTATAACTAAGCCAACAAATCTTGTTATTATTGTTATTAGTTCAGTTGTTATTATGACATGACGCAGTGAACAAGTGATACTCGTTACTGTGAGAGGCAGCGATTATAATCGATTTACATCAGCTGGAAAAACCTAAATAGCACGACGTACGCACACTCCTAAGGAGTCATGTACGGCAACCTTTCACGTCGATATCATAGAGGCCGGTCCAGTTCTCACCCCTCCCGAGTACACGTCCTCCACACGATACCACACATCACAGCTACCTGTGGTTAGCCCGTGTACCCTCTCAATATCATCACCAAAAGAGGAGTGGGTTGCCGTTCAACCACTACGATAGTCAAGTTACGTCGGTTTACTAGGCCCATTTCACTAGCATGCTCTAGGTACGTTCAAACTTGCTCAACAGGGCCACACTCGAATCGGTCTTTAATCGATAAAGACAGGGGTATCACACTCCAGCCACGAGTCCACACAGGAAACGTGCCTTTGTGCCCTCCTATTCCCTGCCTGATGTCAGGTTTAAAATTTGTGATAAGGCAACTGGGGTAACAGCTTATATCTCGCAAGTGAGGTTTTTCATTCACTCGACTTCTACCAGCAAAAAGAGGACTTAGCCTAGCTCTACTCGAGTTACCTGTCCCAATATACACTAAACATGGGAATGAAGCACTATCATACATTCTATGGTTTTCACACAGTTTCTATGACGTAATACGCAGTACAATAAGCATACAATACATAGTAATAAAATAAAATAGTTTAAAATAAGGTAAATGCACCGGGGCTTGCTTTGGGTTTGCTGAAAGTTAGCGCAAACAAAAGAACGATCTTCAGCGGCGAACAACTCCGGAGCAATTAGAGCAAGATCTTAGTCTTTCGCGACATTTCCTAAATGCGTGAAATGATATGTGAGTGCGATTAGTTATGCACCTAATGGCATCTAATATTTTACTCGTCATCGCATGTGACAAAGATGCTCACATGCGATGATATACTCATGAATGCATATGTCAAGGATGAATATGCGATGATATGACAAGAAGAGTATGATGATGATTTCATGAAAAAGAATTTTATTAGACTAAGATGCTGCTGAGATTTATATAAAAAGGGTTCTGAAATGAATTTTTATACTATACTAAATAGTTCATAATAGGGGAAGATTACTTCTAAATTTTCTTAATATGGTTCTTGAAGGCATAAACTACAATTTTTAATTGCTGATAAAGTTAATTAGACTATAAACTAATTTTTGAACAAGTTATACAATTTATTATTAAACTATGAATTTATAATGAATTAATCTCTAGCTAATAGTAAATAATCATTTATAAATACTCTACAGGCACATAAATTCTAATAAATTCTAGGATGACAGAAGTTAGTTAGTAGAAGCTAAATATAAAACTTTTACATTTTAATAATGCATGAAAATGATGATATGCATGCATATACAATGCACTTTATTTAATTAATAGAAATAATTCCAGTGCAGAAAATGCAACTTTGAAAGCTCTAAAATATTCTACACGATGAGAGGATTCAATGGTATATTATTTGCATTTTTCGGAGCTCAAATGCATTTTCTATGGTTTTTGCAAGTTTTTACGAATTTCTGTGCAATTGAAAACTGGATTTCTGGATTTATTGGAATTTGGACGCCACGTGGCGATCTGTGAGCGCAGCCGCACTGGGGCTCACTGGAACCACTGCCGCACGGGATCAAGCCGCGTTGTCACATGGGATCCGGCGCCGGGGGTCGGGCTGGCCGAACCGGCCATGGCGGCCGGGCG
>BCLF01000014.1:472438-502420 GCA_001602275.1 Zoysia japonica
GCTGGCCGAACCGGCCATGGCGGCCGGGCGGTGGCGCGCGCCGGCGATCTCACCAGAGCGGCGAACCGGTCGTGCGTACGGACCTAGAGCCAAAATAGTCGCCTCAGCCTGGGGAACTCGGTGAGGGGGTCGTCGGCCGGAGAAGCTCACTGAAAACAGGCTGACGACGAGAGGAGGCGGCGGTGCAGGTTCGGTGGTGTGTAGAACTCGGACCCGTTGACGAAATCTCGAACAACTTTCTCCTAGAGCTCGAGGGCGACGAGGAGAAGACCGGCGTCTAGGTTGTGGTCGTCGGAGAGAACCGGAGATGGGGGTTCACCGGCGAGGTGTCGCAGTTCAGTGGCCGACGGCGAGGAAAGCTCAATTTCCTGTGCAAACAGCCAAATAATTGCCCGGTTTCTTCACCCGTGAGCTGAGGTAGTGAACCACATGGAACCGGAAGGAATTGATCCATTCTCACCCGAAATACAAGTGATTTCACTGGGAACGCCGGTAGGTCTGAAAATCCCTATTTGGGGGAAATTTCAAAATCCGGTTCGTCTGGGATGGAATGAGCGGGGATCTTAGGGGAGGAGCAAGAGGAGGAGGTGGAGCTTGGATCGGCACGGTTTAGAGACCTTGAAACGGACTGCAGAGGTGGGGTGCTGAGCTCGCTCCGAGGGCAAAAATGGTGGCCGGGAGGAGAGTGAACGGAGAGAGGAATGGAGGAACCGGTCGCGGAGTACTTCACGCAGTGAATGAACGGGACACGTCCTCGGCTCGATGGCGTGCATGCAGCGAGGAGGCGCGAGGCGAGGGCGCGTGGGCGTGCGCGCTGGCCGTGCGCGGTTGGAGGAGGAAGAAGAAAGAGAACCGTCCGGCTGACAGGTGGGTCCCGCGGGGATTTTTCTTTTTTCCCGAATTTCCCGGAATTTCAGCACAGCTCTCTGTTTCTGACCCAAAATGCACCCTTTCGGAGCTCCAAAAATTCTGAAATTTGGTAGGCTGGTATATCTTTTGAAAAGGAACAACTTTTATTTTGGGCACAAGTTCAAAATCGAAATAAATAAAATAATATTTAATTTTGAAGACAGGTTAGCTTTTAAAGGAAATAAATTATTTGGGACTTTTAAACCTCCAACAACAACAACAAAGCCTTTATTCCCAAGCAAGTTGGGGTAGGCGGGATTTTTAAACCTCCAATTAAAATTTTTCAAAAACTTCTAAAATTCGAGTGGTTGCAAGAAATTTCAAGAGGGAGTTTTGTTGCACAATATTTCATTGAAATTTTTGAACTCACATTTTGAATTTCAAACTTAAATTTGGGACTAACTTCAAACTGGGACTAATCGCAAGGTTATCACTTATCATTCTAAAAGAAATTAGAAAATAAGCATACTTATCATTCTAAAAGAAATTAGAAAGTAAGCATAAAATTTAATTTCATATTTTGTTAAAAAAGATATTGATGCACGGTATTCTTTGTGCAACTCATGCCAGTGGAAATGACCACAGTAGCTACTTTGCACCTATCAGACTTTGAGATCTCTATGTCCATTTTTTAGCCTTCTGATTGTTTGACATGCATCATTTGTCTAATTGATACTAACCCCTTTGATTACCTAAGTATTTTATCTTTGGTTCAACTTATTGAGCCCATTCCTGGAGCATTGTTCCTCTTACCTGAATGGGAAATGTATATGTAGTCTGAGATTATTTTCTTTATTGTGAAAAGTTTCCAAAATAGTGATTCGTTCTGTATCTGTAAAAACACAAAGATAGAGTCCGCTGCCATGTTGATGTTCAAGAAAAGGTCAAATGAGAGGAATAATGCAACTATCTTACCTGAGCGTTAAGTCATTGGTGTAGGTACAAGTTGTACTTGCATTTGTATGTTGTTTCATCTGTAGTGGTTTAGTTCACTTCCATTCATTGCATTGACAACTAGTGTTTTTCTCCCACTGCTAAGGATTATTTCTTATTTTTTCTGAATTCCAGATGGAAGCATGAGTCAAGAAAAGAACCATGCCACATCACATATGCCTGCTTTGGTGTCAGAGTATTTAACACCATATACACAGCTGGAACTAAACCATCCAATTGTGAGTATTTCACATGATATATATTGCTTGAACTAATTAAATCAATCAATTGCGCTCTCTTTCTCATCATGAATTCTATTTCTCACTTGTTCATGTTTTCATTTTCTGTGAACATGTCTGCAATGGACTTCCTGTCTCACGTCCATTTATTTTCCTTATGTAGGCTTCAGCAGCATATCAGTATCCAGATGCTTACTACTCAGGCATGGTTGGTCCTTATGGAACTCAACCTGGGGTACTACTATTTTATTGCTGTTTGAGCATTAAAAAATTTCCTCCTATGCATCCTTAATCGATCTAGTCTAGGTAATGATTTTACCTGTATAAATCCTTCACGGTATGAGATCAAAGATGAATCGCAGATAATGTATATGCTGTTTCTGAACAGTTATCGGTTTTAATAAAAGTAATAATCCCTCATAAGTACAAGTGGCTATTTTTTAAAATTAGAGCAGAGAATTCAAGAAAGATTACTAAAGTTATAATGAATTTAGGTTCCTTTTTTTAAAAATAGAGAAAATGGTACCTTGTCATGAACAAAAAGGTCTCTCATGTCACACACTGTAAAAGATCAGGATGCTCGATATCTTGGGTCACTGTAAAAGATCAGGATGATCTATGTCTTGGGTCCAGTACAGAACTTTGGATAGACTCGTCATGCTATTAGGATATCTTAGTAGTATCGGCTTGACCAAATGCATTGTCCTTTCATAGTGCAGTTATGAGCTGCCGGAATTAACTTGGAATGCAGAGAATATACATCTCTGTGTTTTTTTTTTTTTAAGAATCATGCATCCTTCTGTGTTGTGATTGCCCTTACTGTATCTAAAAGCCCTTACACTCTGCACTTTTTGCTTTCTGCAGACTCAGTTCCAGCTACATGGATTAACTCACTCCCGCATGCCATTACCTCTTGAAATTTCAGAAGAGCCTGTCTATGTAAACGCTAAGCAGTACCATGGCATTTTAAGACGACGGCAGTCACGTGCCAAGGCTGAACTTGAGAAAAAGGTCGTTAAAGCCAGGAAGGTTAGTGAAGCAATATCATGTTCATGTTACTCATGTCCAAGGATTGTACAGTCAGTAACATTGGGTTTGAGGACATTTATTATTAAACTATAGTTCTGGTTTTAGATGCCTTTGATTAACAGTCAGAAATTAAATGTATATATCTCGACAATTTGCTAAGATTTGTACCTGATAATTTCAGCCTTATCTTCACGAATCTCGTCATCAACATGCGATGAGGAGGGCAAGAGGAAATGGGGGACGCTTCCTGAACACTAAAAAGATTGACAATGGCACTCCCAACGGTAAAGCTGACCCTAAGAAAGGTAACGTACCTGTCTCAGTCTCAGAGGCTGTCAGTACCATGCATCTCATAGAACGCTGCCGTTACTGAACCTCACTGATGTTTCCTTTTAGGAGAGCAAAACTCCGGGCAAATCCATGTCCCTCCTGACTTACATCTACGGCCGAAGGAGGCATGAAGTATTGGTCTGGCATCCTAAAACAGTGGCATCTGTCCACAGGCATACACGCTCGAGACTGGAATTAAGTGCTCCAGCATTGCGCTGCCATCCACTTTCTGCAAAGCCGTCCAAGGTTGGCGTCCTGAGCAGAATGCAATCTGGGTGCAGAAGCCTGTCCCAAGCGTTGAATGTTCATTCTTGGCTTTCACATGTGTCTTCGGCATACTGTGAAACACGTATACTTAATATCGACTTCGGGATTGTTTTTGTAATTCTATGTATGGATTTTTATTTTTAGCTTGAACTGTAACAAGGCTAAAGCTGAACTCTGACGATACAGAGATTGCAACTCGGATGATTCGTGTGCTCAATAATGTCAGCCTTGTACTGAATCCTGTGAAAGGCAGATGCTTTTCTCGATCACTTTTTCTGGTGCTCTTTGTCCTGGAACGCAGGAATTATATGTGGGAATCAAGTAACCCCTTTTTTTTGGGAACATTTGGTTACGATCCTTGTAAAATTTTAATCGAATTTCTAGGTTTCAAACAGTTGTCCTTTTGCCGTACTTTTACTTCTTTCGGTTCTGATTTCGTAATCCATGTGTTGGATTGATTGTGTCTTCTTGATAATTCAACCCACTCTTTAAATAGACGGTCATGAATGCCTTTGTCGGCAGATACTGATAAATCAGTTCCGAATGTTGATTCCGTTTTCTCCAATGAGGTGATGCCCTTGTGCAGTTCTGTTGGTGGGCGGCGCGGGGAGGCCCACAGCATCTTCCCTCAGCCGAATCGGGTCGGGCCCGGAGATTTACGGAGAATCTCTCTGACTGGCCCGCTTCCGATAAAATATCGTGATCCATCTCTTCCAACAATCAAACGGCGCTAGTCGGCTGTCCTTGCGAAATCTGTTGTTTTGGCCGTTTGAGGAAGAAATCCTAATATGGTACTCTCTTCGGATCACAAAAGAAGTCATTTTGAGCAACATTTTATTTCTTCTGACGTCATTCGTACTGATAATTAACTCTCGACACAAAGAATAAAGTGAATTGAAAGAACGTGTTACTAACTTAGAATGTAGTAGAAATTTCATAGTAAAAATTATAAGAAACGAGGAAAATTTTTATGTCCAAAAAAGGATCAAAATTCCATTATCCTCACGTTGCTTTACGCAGAACAATCCGCGCGCCAAAGTTCGGGTCAGCTGTAGCCGCGACGACGACGCTGAATATTTTGGACGAGAACGAGGAGCAGTATACGTGCTGCTGCCTACATATATCTCCACTTTGTGATTACGCGGTGGTGGTGGTGGCACGGCATCAATCACTGCCCGTTCTTCAATTCGGCTCAACGCTGCGTTGTTGCAACTTGCAACAGCCGTCGCAGCCATGGAAGAAAACTATGCGTGGACGGCGCACCGCGTGTGTTAGGTGCGTATGAGCGAGTCAACATAGATAGATAGAGCAGAACTGCAACTCATGCTCCTACTTCACGTAATGAGACAGGAGTAGCTGCAGGAGAATCTCATCCAGGTACGGTGACGGCTCCTGATTTTCTTAATAACCCGGGGAATCTCCGTTTGGATAGACCTTTTCGTCCTCTTACGACAGGAGCCACTAGTTTAAATTTTTCTGTGTGGACTGCCGGACTGGAATCATCAGATCACAAGGAAAGAAGGAACCGCCGCCGCCGATCCGAGTTAAATAAACGTCCTGTCAGGCCGGAGTCCGACGACGTCACGCGACGAGCTAGCCAATCATGGATCTATTTTGCCGTCGGAATCGATGAACTGCACAGAAACCTAATACTCCTATCAGTCATCCATGTTGGGAGCGCAGTCTTTACTTTTGGCGTTTGGTTCGCGGTCTAGCTTCGCCTCTTTTTCGACTGTCAACTGCGACGGCGTGTACTGTATCAGTACGCGCGAATGTTACGGGTTTGAGCTTCCGCAGTGCAGTCCTGGTTGCGCCTGTTATCTCCTGTTGGACTACTACTGGAGGTTGGAACTGACGCGCAGACCAGTCTCACACCCAAACTGAAAATAGCTGCTGTGCCCAGGGCCCATCCTCGTCCAAAGCGACGCGTCAGTTCCGGCGGTGCCATGCGCGGCGGCAGCGGCACGATCCGACGCCAAAGCGCGCCGGTGCTCTGACCGCCCGAGTGGCCGGAGCGCGCGGACGCGCGGCGCGGCTGCCGGCAGGACTGCGAGCACGGAAGGCGTGGGTTTGGAGGGTAATCTCATACTCCCAGCTACAGTATTTTTTTTAAGCCACAAGACACGTTAATTATGTGGAGATGATTACATAGACAAACCAGCCGACGGTACTTAGTTGGTCGCCAGAAAGAGTTGTAACTGTAGCATGCAGAGTGGTTCGATAGATCTTGTGCATAAATAGCCATCCGCCGTCAAGGGGGCGGACCTCATAAGGGAAGCTCTCTCTCTCTCTCTCTCTCTCTCTCTCTCTCTCTCGGTCTTCGGTGAACATGGAAGGTAACCAAGAGAAGTGCCCGGATAGCAGCGACGACGGCGCCCGGAAGCCGGTGCAAACGGTCTGCGTCTTCTGCGGCAGCAGGCCGGGGAACCGGCCGTCCTTCAGCGCTGCCGCGCTCGACCTTGGAAAGCAGATGGTGAGACGCCGTACGTAGCGCTTGACGCGAAGAATGTTCGTTACTGGCCGTCGATCGAAGTCCTGATAGCTAGTCTTTTCGTCCACAGGTGGAGCGGCAGCTCGACCTTGTCTACGGCGGCGGCAGCGGCGGCCTGATGGGCCTGGTGTCCAAGGCCGTCTACGACGGCGGCCGCCACGTCCTCGGGTACGTTATCGACGCTGTAGATTCCAGTTGCATTTTCCCAATGCAAAGCGTTTGCCCTTGGCTCCGTCTGGTTACCTTTCTGATGCTCATGTTGTTCGTTTGCAGGGTCATCCCTAGTGCCCTCCTGCCAGAAGAGGCATGTCACCTAAACTCCATTTCTGATTCCTCAATCACATGATCTGACATGTGTTCAAGCGTATTCTCTACGTTTTTATATTGATGTCGCCGTTGATTTCTACAATCAACTTTGATCATTCGTTTTATTCAAAATATTTGCTCTAATGTGTAAAATTTTAAGTTGTGATTCAAATAACTCTAATAATAAATCAAATTTTATCAAAATATATAAAATTTATCATTTTTTTTAATAATACGAATGATAAAGTTAAATTTAAAAATTAATTCTGATATTAATTAAAGAACGGAGAGAGTACTTACGAAACATGTTGTGCCGTCTCGCCTGTTTCAGGTGTCAGGGCAGACACTGGGAGAGGTGAAAGTGGTCAGGGACATGCATGAGCGCAAGGCGGAAATGGCGAAACACTCGGATGCTTTCATCGCCCTGCCAGGTCACACCCAAAGATCGATCGATCGATCTGTTCAGCGTCATCCTCATTTCGCTTCCACTGCGACATGTAGATTATATATCGAACGATCTAAGCTATTTCTAACTGTTCGATGTGCGCAGGCGGATACGGGACAATCGAAGAGCTATTGGAGATCATAGCGTGGGCGCAGCTGGGGATCCACAACAAACCGGTACTGACCTTGTCGTATTTAACTGCCATTTGCTTTCTGTAATGGCACCAGTACCGCCATTGCCTAGCGAAAGCGAACTATAGGCCGTCTACTTCATCTCTAATGCCTCGACCATGCCTAAATCCTAATCCTATCTAGCTCGTGATCTCAGTTGGTAGCACGACGGCGATGTTGAATGGATCGGTTAATTAGCCAACCAACAAACTAACGCTCTGCATGGTCGTTGGTGTTTTGTCTATCGTTAAGGTGGGGCTGCTCAACGTGGAGGGCTACTACGACAGCCTGCTCTCGCTGTTCGACAAGGGCGTCGAGGATGGTTTCATCGACGCCGCTGCGCGGGACATATTCGTCCTGGCCGACACCGCCGGGGAGCTGTTGACGAGGTTGACAGAGACGCGGCAGGTGGTTTTGGCGGCGGTGGCGGACGAGGAGGAAGCCGTCGGAGAGAAGGACGTCGCTGCTGGGATGAAGAAGAATTAAAGGAGCTGATTGTCTTCTTATGCGCGCGCGCGCTGATGCTAGTTCTCCATCTCTTGCTCTGCCCCTTTTGCTGTTTTCTTGATTTGCATTGTCTAAGACTTCAATTCCCTGATTATCTGGTATTTCCTAACCTTGTTGTTAAGCAGTATTTATTTCTTGAAAAAGGACGTTAACTATCAGTATCTCTCGTGGTTGGAATAGCTAGCATGGGGGAATGATCGATGCTGTATATATAGTATCAGCTAGTCTACTCCACAAGCTCGTTGTAAGTAAGCACGTTCCTGGCAGGAAATATCTTATGCGCCTTGCACTGAATTAAGGGTGCGTTATCAATTTCCAAAGTGCGTTCTGGTAAAGCGGTGAGTATAACTTATAATCACTTGGACATCCAAGGTTTATTCAAAAAAAAATATACTCCATATATTTGGACATCCAATGACGAATGTTACCCCATTGCATATATAAGCTGGACATGAAACAAACAACGCAGAGGAAACAAAAAACCCGGATTGCGTAATGGTATTTTGTTCTTTGCTCTGAAATAGCTTTCATGCCGGGTCCTATTGGTTCGTACGTGCATGACAACATTTTTTGCAAAGCCAGATGAAAACAGTGATGCAACCACATTTGGATTACCGTAAACGATCGAGGCGAGCAAATCGGCATGGGCGCCAAGCGCGAATCCCTGCCGGGCCCGGCCGGCGAGCCCCCTTGGATTTTCCGCCGCGGGACCACCCTCTCCGGCGCCGGGCGCTCGTGCCGCATGTGAGCGCGGCGGACCTGGCGTTGGTGCCACGGATTAGCCGCGGCCGTACGTGTTCCTTCCCGCCTGCATCCGCCATGCGCGCGTCTTCATTCTGGCCACTTGCCGGTCTGCACCCCCCACCCCCACCACCCCTTCTGCCGTTCTGCCTGCCTTGCCTCCCACCGCCTTCTGGCTAGACTCCGGTCCAGGCCCCCGCCCGCGCCGAGACAAAAAGGCTAGCGGACGCTCCGTCCTCGGCTCGATCGATCCAGCGGAAGGCGTAGTGGAGCACCCAATTATTGGAGGTCGAGCTGCCGCCTGCGGCGCCGGGGCGGTGCGCTGTTGCCTGCTACAGGAGGTAGCTGCCTTTGTTTGTTTGACTCTTTTTCCCTCGTGGCAAGTACGGCCGTCTGGCTCGGTGGTCGCGCTGCGGGGCTGCGCCATGCATAGCTCTACCCTTTACGCCCGCCCCGCGCGCGCGGCGCCGGAGGAACCCGTGCGCACCCCGCGATCTCCGCTTGGACGCAGCAGTATGCTCTTCTGCTCTCACGAGGCGGGTGCGGCCATCGGACGCTCGGCTGGTGCGTTCAGGGGTGCGATCGTGCTCTTGCGCGGTTAGTCGCCTCCCATAATTTGTGCGTTCAGGGGACCAACGAGATCATGCCACCGTTTGCTCTGGTGTAATACAGGTTATCTTCAGAAGATCTCAAACATGCAAGATTCTGCGAGAGTGCTAGGTGCTTCCCGTTTCTTTCTGTAACCGTCAGCTAGGGTTGTCTTTTTCACAATCTCAAAGCAAAGGGCCGTCTAATCAAAGCCTACGCGATGCATTTTCTCCGCTAACTAGATTTAACATTTTCTCCGCTAACTAGATTTAACGCTATCCGTCAAAATCCGCCAGCTCCAGATCCCAGCTAGGGATGGTAATTCGGATGCAGGTTTCGATTACCTGTCGGATTTTGCACCCGACGGGTGCAGATGCAGGTCTATTTATGTACCCGTGAGTGACACTCACATCCGACTCGAAATGAAACGGATGCGAGTCGGGTTTTTTTCCTCACCCACGAGTGACCCGTCGGGCACCGAATACTTTTCTCGGATATGAAACTACACCCGTACTCTACTCTATCATGTGGTTTTTTTTTGCTTCACCCGATCCAAACTTGATCCGAACCCGACCCGAACTATCTTTTTTCTTGAATTTTTGCTTCATCGACCCGAACTCGACCCGTTTTCTTTTTATAACAATAAGACACCCGACGCCCACCCGAAACCCGACACCCATTTATATAACTACGATAGATGTTGCAAACCCGACGGGGACTCGACACTCGTCCGAAACCCGACAAGTTCGAGTGTTGGTTTCATTTATCACCCGCATGTGCGGGTTCGAGTTTGAAATTGCACCTGCACTTTTTTTTTAATTGGGCGGATTTTTATAAAACCCAATCCGAACCTCACCAGTTTCCATTCCTAATCCCAGCCCGAGCATAGGAAGACAGGCAGAGAAATTAGGCGCCTCACCAGTTTCCATCCCTAATCCCAGCCCGAGCCTAGGAAGACAGGCAGAGAAATTAGGCGCCCAATTCGAGTCCGAGGCGAACACGATCCGGCCCACCTGCTACCTCACCTCGCTAACCAGTTCCGCCGGCCCACTAGTCCCGTCTATAACAGCGTGCCCGTGCGCGGGCGGAACAAATCGCGCGCGCTCTCTCACAGCAACCCACAGCCGCCGCCGCTTCGGTCGCGACAACTAGAGGCCTAGGGCTACGCATCCAAGTCCACAGATCGTCGCCCCCGTTGCCTCGCGCTGCTTCGGTGAGGCTGCTGCTGATCGAAGGAGATGGCGGTCGGCGAGGACTACCACTCCTGCTCCGACGACTCGGACGACGACGTCGACCGCTACGAGTTCCTCGCGCGCCAGCCTACTGATGACCCGGCGCGCCGCCATGCCGAAGAGGAAGCGAGCGACGACGATGAGACGGGGGACGAACGAGTACAAGATGGCGGTAGCAGGGGGAAGATGGCTCTCACTGAACGGGACGGCCGGGTGGAGGGCTCGGACGCGTCGCCATCGCCCAAAAAGGCCCGACTCGGCTTGATCACGGCGTGCCCATCGGCGGCGCATCAGACTCCGACGAGCATCAGCAGTGGCACTGATCGAATGGTGTCTGCCTCGCCTCACGGCGCGCGGCGGGACAGGGTGTCGTCCTGGAGCGAGGATGAGACTGAGAACCGCCGCGATGGGGCTCACGAACGCCCTGAACCGAGGAGAGGAAAAGCCAACAAGAGCGACACGAAGAAGCCGCTAGCAGGCGTGACGAAGTCAGCGAAGACGACGAGCCCATCATCGTCCGCGGCTGCTTCGGCTGATGGACGCTTCCAATGCAACCTGTGCGGGAGGTGCTTCGACAGCCATCAGGCGCTCGGGGGGCATGTCCGCGGCCACCTGCAGAAGGCCAAGATCGCCGCCATTGCCGCGGAGGCAAG
Organism: Zoysia japonica; assembly: GCA_001602275.1. Lineage (NCBI taxonomy): Eukaryota > Viridiplantae > Streptophyta > Magnoliopsida > Poales > Poaceae > Zoysia > Zoysia japonica. Next base: position 483,279 of record BCLF01000014.1, read on the forward strand.
TCTCCACGACACCAGCAGTCGTGGTAACTGCAAAGAGGAGATTTTCGCGGAACTGGACCATGATTGCGATGCCAAAGGCATCGGTTACGCGGAACAGAAAACATCTGTTGCAGAACCTAGTTGTTCCAGTGACAAGTGCAGCTATCGCGAGAAAAAGGCTTTCGACGATGCAGCGTGTCGCCGGGATTCCGGCAGAGGTGGGCACATGAAACAGATCAAGAAAAAGAAGAAGCCATCTGTCGCTGCAAAAGGACCACCGCATGGGTGCTCATGGCGGCGGCGGCGGCATGAACATGAGGGCGTCCATGTTCGAAGCGAGCCACGAGGTCGTCCATGACACGTATCATACCAGGGAGAAAGCATTCAGCCATCGTTTCCACAGCAGCAAGGATGAGACGGCCATTGGCGCCGGAGGCCATAATGATGCCGACGTCAAGAATAAGAAGGGCGCCGCTGCCGCCGTCGCCGTAGCAACGTCCACACGTGGTGCAGGAATGTACAAGTGCAAGGTTTGTGGCAAAAGTCTCCCACGGGACGGGCGCTCGGCGGGCACATGAGAGCATCGGAAGCAGCCTTCGCAGGGCGTCGATGCGGATAAGAGGCCGGCGGTGACGCGGACAGCAGGATACCTCAAGCTCGGCAGTTCGGTGTCTCGTGATCTCGGGCAGTTCTGGTGATTGCGGGGAAAGCATCCAGTTGACAACTACGCGTGCAGATGCAGATGGGAGTGTTTGAAATCTTTTTACCAGTTCGCGGGTGTAATTTATGGCTAGATAGAGGGTTCAGAGATTGACCACATTGTAATTCTAAGAGCAACTCCAACAGATATTTTATTTATTGTACTTAAATCTATATTTAGATCGTTGGTAAAATATGATTGATACTAAAATAGTTTCCATCTCCGACAGATACTCATATTCAGTATTCTTTAAATTTTAAATCTACCAAATTATCATAATTTATGTTCCATAACTATAATTTTGAAGTATAAATCGATGTAAAACATTGTTATATGTGGATGCTTAATTTAGCAAGGATGGAGATAGCTACATTTTACATGCTGATATAAGTGTTTATTTGATTTTTTTTTTCTTAAATACCTAAATTTAATTAGGCTCTGTTCGTTTGTTGGTTTAACGGTTGTGCCTGTACAGCAAAAGAGTTTAAATTTACTGTAGATATTACCACTGGCAGCCGCAACTGCAGCAGTTGGAAGCTGCAGCGAACGCGCCTTTATTTGTTGGTGTTGCTCTTTAGGCGTGGCGTATGCAAATTTAAGAAATTTCGTACTTCTTTGTGATATATACTCCGTTTCTATTCTGCCACAAACAAATGGGGAACATAACAGAGTTCCGGCTTGCTACCTGGGCTTTGCTTCATCAACTTGATCAAGATTGTATACAAAGTGAACGAAAAATAAACAGGAGAAAAAACACTGATGAATTCACGCTTCCAAGATATTTTCTCGGTCAGCGCTTGCAATATCTCTGAAAGGCTTGAGTCCTGTAATTGTGAGGTTGTCTGACACCGTTTCAACGATGTCACTTTGTCTTGCTGCCCTCGTTTCCGGCAAGATCAGTATTTTCTCCACCAAGGAAAAGACCGAAAAGGAGGACGAGAAGGTTGCAGAGAAGTGGATGGAATCACGCTGGATCCGCTGAAGTACGCGGCCAGATCTGTAGCGGCATGCGTCACTCACGCACCGCGCCCGCGTCTCGTCCTTTTTATCACAGTCCCTGCGACTGCGTCCGCCTGAGTCCTCCTATCCCCCATCCCCCAGGCCCCCAACCCTACCCACCCAGCGCCATCCCCATTTTCCCAACTCGCTTGCTGCGGAGCAGACACCGCTGCACACACCAACGAGCACCACTCCACAATAAACAACTCCGCTGCCCAGGCCCGATCGATCGAGGGAGGAGAGGCGTGGGTTCCGAGGCGCCGGCGTCGCGACTGGAGCGGCCCCATACTCCCTTACCCGTCCGCGGCCGTAATCGTGGAGGGACTGGACTTTGGGATAGGGAAGTGTGGGACAAGCGGAGGAGGGCAGGGCGGCGATGGGGCGGCTGTTCCTGATGCACCTGGACGGCAACGTCTACAGCTGCAAGCACTGCAAAACGCACCTCGGCCGCGCCGGCGACATCATGTCCAAGGTCGGTCCCTCGATTCCCCCGCGGCCGCTTCTTCCCCTAGCTGGCGGAATTCGCAGTATGCCTGTTCGGCGCGTCCGTCCCAGCGATGTGTTTGTTGGATTGGGTGAGACTCAGCGATGTTCCGATTTCTTCCAGGCATTCCGTAGCAAGCACGGGAAGGCGTACCTCTTCGATAAGGTGTAAGTGGCAGCCTGACCCCCCCCCCCCCCCCCCCCCCCTCCTTTCCCTTCCCCACCGTTTGTTCTTCGGTTTTAAGCTAACATTATATGTTGCGTGAGCTGGGAGCTGAGTACCGGTGAAATGTGGTTGCCTCCGGCCAGGGTTAACGTGCTAGGTAGTTACTTGCAGTGGTGCTAATCCAACGTTGCAAGGCAGGATTAGGACCAATTCACATTGTGGGCGGATACTTGTAGGAGTACTCCGCAATTTTTTTTGGACAAGTGAGAGCTTCAGCTATTCCTTTCTGGAATCAGGATGACGTTGACAACTAGGAATGTGTTTTTGACTTTTGCGGAATATGCCTACTCTGCTGCTCAGAGCATAAAGCCACTTTTGTAAAAGGAAAATTAGTGCAATATGAATGCAGGAGGACATTTTTGGAAGTCTAAACTATCCCTATGCTGTAGGACCGATAGACAAATATCAAAGTCCTTATTCTCTTTTCAGGGAAGAAATGGATAACCATCTCGTACACAATGAGTAGTGGTTTAAGCCTTTTCCTCCCTAGTATGTCTTCAGTAATATTCTGCTTGTTTCAAGGGGCAATGGATATGCTGGTACACACTGTTGGCACATGAACTAATTTTTCCAAGGGAGAAATCTTTGGATGGTCTAATTATAGTTGACATTGATTCTGTGTCTGTGAGTTGGTCATAGACTATTCTGCTTCCTATGACTAACATTGATATCTATTCAATCGGTAATTCTTATACCAATACACTAATAATTTGTAGTACTTTCCAGTAGTAGGGATGAAAACGGATGGGAACGGTCGGGAAAACCCCTCAACCGTTTTCACTTTCACATTTTTTTAGCCGGATGGAAACAAAAACGGAAAGCAGGAAATGAAAACAATCGGGGCATAATCAGTTAGTTGAAAATGATCAATTCGAGCAGGAATACACCGATATCGGTCGGGTACCGGTAATACAAAACGGGAACACCATGCTACGAGAAACCTAAGACCATAGCTCCAATATAGTAGCAGTAATTTCTTTTTAAATTGGTAATTATTTTTTATGCTAGCTAGCTACACACGACGACACTATAAAATACATAGACAACTTGTAATTCTGATTCTAATGGTGGCCTGCAGGAGCTGTCGACTGGATCAAACTTCGAGCTGGGCCAAATGGTCTTGTATTCTGACTGGAGTTGGGCCTGGTGGACTGATATTGATACCATATACTCTCTCCGTCCCAAATTATAAGTCATTCTGGACTCCTCATGTTTTCCCAAATTATAAGTCATTTTCACTTCCCGAGACATCATTTTCTCTTCTCAATACATCTCCACTCTATCTCTCTCCTCCTCGTTTTCAGAACATCTCACCTTTTCCACTTTTCTTAATTCCCGTGCCCAGCTCCAAAACGACTTACTCCCTCCGGTTCTCAAAGGAAGTCGTTTTGGACAGCAACATGGTCTACAAAGCATACCTATGACTTCTATTTTCTATAAAAATATTTATCAAAAAGTAACATATTTATACTTTTATAAAAGTATTTTGTAAAACAAATCTAATCATATAATTTTTATATTCCTAAACTTAATAAGTTAAAACTTATTTGTAGTTTATATTCCCAATGCTTTACCAAAACATTGTCTGAAACAACTTCCTTTGTGAACCGGAGGGAGTATAAAACGGGACGGAGGGAGTACCAGAAATCGGGAGAGTAAACGGGATGAACCTGATAGAAAATGGGATGATCGTGAAACGGACAGGAAAACAAGCATGCCATTTTCGATCCCATCCCGTTACAAAAGCTCCTGTTTCCTGTCATGTTTTCGATTTTTCCTGTAAATACAAAAATGGATAGAGAAAATTGGTAAAATATAGAAAACGATATCATGATGGAACAGGATTTTCTTGTACTGTTTTCATCTCTATCCAGTAGGGCTACATTGCTATCCGTTTCTTTTTTTTTTCTTGAACATGCAGGAGAACTGCATGTCTTTATATTAAGAAGAAAACAACTTATTACAAAGCCATACCCTGGCCGGGGTTAGTTTTTTTCATACATATGCGCTACGCCTAAGATTACAACCCCCCACACACTGCTCAAGGACACAATGAAGCTAACTTCCCTGCGCCCGCCATGGCCCATAGTCCCACTTCCTCAGCAATGCCCTGGAGCACCACAGCTTCTTGGGGCTGGATGCCATCAAAAACACACCGTCCTTTTCTCAACAAAATAATATTTCATTACCTTATTTGTTTATGTGGTTTAATTAAGTGGTCATATATAAGTATGATTTCATTGCCTGTGTTGTTTATGGGATTTGGTTACGAAGCAATATCCAAACGCCTTTAGTTGAAGGTCGTACAGGCGCAAGTTTAGGAGAAAAAGAAAACAATGGTAGCTTGTTTCCCATCCATGTTCTGTTCTTGATAGAGCCTATGTGTGAGGGGGAGTGTTGATGAGTTTATTGCCAACTTTTTCCTCATATCTTAAAGCCTTTTACCAACATTCGGTGGTAGCTCTGGTTGAGTTTCTGCAGCTTTGGGATGTTTTGTCAGAACTTTCCTTGCAATCCGCTACCGAGGATAAGCATATGTGGAGATTCTCATCTGACGGAAAGTACTCAGCCAAATCTGCATGTGAGTCTCTTTTTGGGTGCTCAAACCTTTGGACCAGCAGAGATCATTTGGAAGACTTGGGCCCCGGCTAAGTGTCATTTCTTTATGTGGTTGGTTGCTTATAATCGCTGTTGAACAGCGGATTGCCTTGCGAAACATGGGTTGCCTAAGCCTAAACAATGTCTGCTTTGCGATCAGGAGGATGAGGATATCAATCACCTCCTCACATCTTGTGTTTTCGCAAGACAGTTCTAGTTCTTCTTCCTGCGACAAGTTGGGCTTCACTCTCTTGCTCCTCAGCCTGATGACCGATCCTTTGTGGCTTGGTGGGAAAGAGTCAATGCAACAACTTCCGGTCAAGTCCAGCGGGGCCTCAATTCTCTCATCATCCTACGTGCTTGGCTCATTTGGAAGCACAGGAATCGATGTGTGTTCGATAAGGCGTCCTTGAATATGACTCAAATTTTGATCTTAGCGGGGGAAGAGCGCCGCCTTTGGGCGTTAGCTGGAGCTAAAGGGATCTCCCTCCTGACTGCAGCTATGAACCTGTTCCAAAGCGGCTAGCTCTGGTTGTTGTTTGGTCGTTGACCCAGTGTTCTTGGGTCTGTGTTTGTTGTTTTGTTTTGTTGTCGGTGTTTGGGTTTGTGTCCGTTGTATCTGGGATTCTATCCCGCTTTCTTCTTATTTCAATGAAATGCAGCTCTTCTGCGTTTTCAAGAAAAAAAAAACATGCGCTTGGAACTCGATACATATGTTTAGAGTTCATGTCAGATAACTATTATCTGATAGGACCCGCACACTAAGCAAACTAGGGAACAAGTTAGTTAAACCTTGTAAAGCCTTATCTCTGGCAAAACACTTGATGGATTCTGAATACTCAGAGTATTGCAGAATCATGAGGTCACCTATTCAAAGTTCAAGTGCAATAGAGGAGCAGAAACATTGTACTGTAACTATTCTTGACTTAATGGGTCCTAACAGTTTGATGCTGTTCAGCAAAGGTCATACATTTCGTTTTTGAATTTGAAATCAAAACAGTCAATTAGCTCCAGTTTTATTCTTCTTCACGTTTTCTTATATTTTCCTTCTCGGCTTTCCTTGAATGTTATATTGTTTGCAGTTTTCTCCAGCAAGATGTACTATTAATCATGTCTTTTATGTCCAGTGTCAATGTGACCAATGGAGTAAAAGAAGATCGCCTGATGATGACTGGGTTGCATACTGTTTCTGACATCTTTTGTGTTGGCTGCGGATCGATTGTTGGATGGAAATATGTGAGCTTTAACAAATGTTTGAAATCCTTTTTGTATTTCCTAGCATCTTGGTGCTTATAATGCCTCTTCTTTAGGAGGCTGCACATGAGAAGGACCAGAGGTACAAGGAAGGAAAATTTATTCTGGAGAGGTGATAGTTACTACTTACCACACTTGGTGGTCCTGGTTTATTCATGTTTGCCATAAAATCATTTTAAAATATGTTTCAGTGGTAGCTACTGTTAGTCTGAAAATTCACTGGAATAATCTTTTGTGGGCTATTCAGGTATAAGGTGTCAGGTCCTAATGGAAGCAGTTTCTGGGATGCACATGATGCTCGTCTGGGTGAAAGCGATGCAGATGATGTATGAAGCTGAATTCAAACAGGCTCAAAGCTTGTTGATCATCCCCTGTTTGTAAATAACCTGTATGTTATTGATCTTTAGTTACCCGGCCGGGGGTTGCTCTCATTTGAAGAACCCCGGCATAAATTGCTATTCTAGGTGGCCTGATCATCCCTCCTGTCTCGGGCCTGTCTGTATATGCATGTAATCTGTGTTTCCATCATGATGTATCCTGGGAATGCCAGGTTGTAATGACCAAATAAAAGCCCGTTTCTGTGATACGGCTGCCATTGCAAGGTTTGGAGTTAAATGCTTACAACTGGAGTCGAATTGACTCCTATCGACTTGGGACGTTGGGCGTGTGTTGGGCCTGTTGGCCTGGGGGTGTGGTGCTTAAAAGCTTCTGAGTACTGGGCTTTTCTTCTTTCCGTTCAGATTAGACCAGATAGAAAAATGTTTTAAAAGATAAAACATATAAATATATTTTGACATTAAAATAGCCTATAATATTAGATTTTACAGATTTATTGATTATTTGAAACTCACTGGTTGTTCAATTATGCCAAACATGTATCTGCTGTGGAAGCCGCTACATGAGTACTTGGGGTGGCTAAAAGTATCCCGGGCATAAATAGCAACTACTTCCTCTGTTTCTGATTATTTGTCATCTTACGCTTCACAAGTTTTCTCTATTTATATGTCATTTTCGTTTTCTAATATAACTTTCTCTATTCTCAATAGGCTGTCTCTCTTATTTTTATTTTCAACGCATAATATTTTTTTTATATTCTTTAATTCTCGATCATACAAATGTGGAATACTTGATTTTTAAATAATCTACTGCTAATGTTTTTGTTGGTCTGTAATGTCTTATGCTTAAGAGTGCTGTTGTGCCTTGTTGCAACATGTTTTTTTTTATGTTCTGTAATTTGTTCCTAGTGGTGGCAGAGAAACATACACCAGCATAATTAAACAACGAGGGGGGTATGGTGTTAGTGCCCTGCATAAAATGTCACTAATGTCGCTATCGTCGCAAGCACGGCCGTGACCTGACATCTTTGACACTTCGCGGGTCGCACCCGCCGGAGCCTGCCCGACACTGCAGCGGTTGTTCTTCTTCCACTGACAAGCAGCACGCCCGGCTTCCGGGGAGCACGTAAAGATACGTTACCGCGAGCACGAAACCAAGCGTGTCCAACGATGGCAACTGCGATCTCCGCACGGAGGAGCCGTACGTGCCGGCGGCAGTCACCGGCTCATCGTTTTCCTCCGGGTGCCGCTACGAGAAATCGGTCGAAGCTACAAGCTGCGGTTGCCGAGCGCACGGGGCGCCTGTCTACCAAACAACAGGAGTTCGCGGGGCCTGGATCGGAGGACCACACCCGCGCTACCTTCGCGCGGCGCACGGCCAACCCGGCGCGAACCCCACACGGGCAACCTACGAGTCTACGACGCAAGCTACCAGATCTCCCAGACAGTAATTTCTCCGGCACGGCCACACCCGTGTGCACGCCTCGCTGATTCCGTTCCTTGGTTGGGTTGGGTTCGGCATCGCGCCGTGCCGGCTCCCGCCCGCGCGGGGAACGACCGAACGAGGCGGGGAGTGGGATGGGACAACGGGGCGCGGACGCCGGCGTCGGGAGGTTTCGAGAACCGGCGGAAAGGGACGCGGGCGCTCGGATGGTGCCTGTCGCACTCAGCACCGTCGTACTCCTACGTGGGACGGCCCGGTTCGTCAGCGAGGCTCCGGTGGTGGACGGCGGACCGGTGCGTGGCCGTGGGCCGGCCAACTGCTTGTTACGGTTTCTTTCCTCGTCACGGTCCTGTAACTGTAACTAAGCAAGCACGTCCTTTACATGACAGTGTAATCGTCATTGCTGCTGTACGGAAAAAAAAGGGAGTTTGGTTTTTCCCATAAAAAAAGGAAGTTTGGTGGTTTGGCTTTTGCTGGCAATATAAAATTGGCATGTGTGGCGGTAGGTTCAGCTCATCTTCAAAACTAATTTATGGAAAAATAATTGTGTGATACCAGTGATGCCTTGCATAAATTGAATTTAGAGTACATATTATCACTGACCCTTAGAACAGCCGGAGAGGATAACAAAGTTCATTTTAAGCGAGCACATGATCTTACAATGAACCGTACTTGAAAGAGGGCGATAAGAGTCTAACTTTACTTTCTATGCAAAATATAATGTGCAAATGAAACAAAATATCATTCAACTTCACTGCGCACGGTCTTTTGTGGTAGCCTGCCTAACTTCGAAAACGGTCTCTTGTCGCCGGAAAAAGGACGTTCAACTGTACTTCCTCCATTTCAGAATTAGATGTTATTTTTTTTATTTTTCAACATCAACATTATTTATTTATTACAATTTCTTAAATACTAAAATATTTTAAATATGATTATATAAACTTTTTGAATAAAATAATGATTAACGATTAATATCTAAAAATTTAAAAGAAACTTATTTTAGGAGAAAAGAGCACATTGGAAGCAAATGGTTGTCTATCAATGATTTAATGATTTTAGTAACATAACATAAAAGTTTCTAGTAGAAACGAAAAGTTGTGCCCAACCTACGAATTTGCACATAGAATGTTAGTACCTTTTGAACGTAGGAATTTCACTAAAATTAATTCAATTTCATATGAAAAATATAGAAAACAATATCTAAAGGAGATTAAGATTATTTTTTATTGTATGCGCACTAAACTTTATAAGTCTAAAAGGAATTGAGTACCTTACTACTAGAGCCCTTTTAATGTAGACCAAGTGTTGTTCTTTAACCTTTTAAGAGTTAAAATATAAATTCGATTTTATCCGTTAATTTGAGTAAAAAATATAAGGAAATAAATTAATATCAACCGATCAAGTATTTTTTTATTACTGTCACTTACTAAAACTCACAAATTACTTTTCAAATTAAATGATATTGTAATTAATAATTATTGAATAGCTTTTATCTTTTATAAGATAAAAAATAATTTAAACATTGAGATCAACACAAATAGACGGTGTACAACCATTTTGATCTACTATAAAATCTGTCTACTATAATACCCGTTTAACCCCTGTCCTTATCCGTTTCCATTCCGCTCAATTACCGTGGTTAATTGCCGCGGGAGATTAGCAGACTGCGAGAACTCCGAAAGCCGCCACAACGCCCACTTCTCCCTCCTCTCTCGACACCTTGTTTCTCTCTCCTCACTTTCCCCTTTTTTACTGCTCCCTCCTCGTCCCGAGCTTCTTCGCTTTCCCCCAGCAGTCGCGGACCAGATAGATAGATCGGCTCAATCTTTACCTCCTCCCTGGCGCCTCGGCACAAGCTCGCCGCTTTCCTCTCGATCCTTCGCTCTTCCCTTTTGTCGGGCCCGCTCCATGGGGATCTCGGTGATCTTCGTAGCGCCGCTTCGCCCGTTGCTGCTGTGGTAGATGGTTCGCCTCACCACGCGCTGCAGTGACACTCAACAGGTAGGCTTCCCCGGACCTCCTTTTTCCTTGCTCCGATCTGTCTGGCGGAGCAGCTGGGGCGTAGTATTCCCTTGCCTTTTCTGCTCGGCTCGAGAGCGTGAGCGCGGTGGAGTCGTCCTGATCTATCGAAAGATTTGGTGTTTGCTGTGGGGAGATTTTGGATGGTTCCTCTCATCACGGGATTTGTGGGGTGGGATTTTCTTGCTTCCATTTCTGCAGGCGCGGTTCTGTATTTCCCTTTCCGTTTTGCTCCTGATTTGGTGGGGTTCCTTGGTCTGTTTCCCGAGCTGAGGACTTGCTTGAGAGTTGAGACTTGATGACTGATTTCTTGCGGTTTGATGTTTCGCAGTCGCACCGGGTTTTTTTTCGATCCGAGGAGCTCTGATGACGAACAGCATGCCGATATCCTCGTCTCCTGCTGCCAGCTTCGATGGCGGCGCAGAGACTGTCGCCGCGCCCAGGAAGAACACCGCCGCGGCCAACCCTGTCTCCGAGAGGGTGAAACATCTCACCATCGACACGGATGACGCCTTCACCAGCTTGTTGGAGCTCGCCGCTGACGATGACGCTGAGGGGCTGCGCCGGGCGCTGGAGCGCGCGCCGCCCGCCGCTGCCGACGAGGCCGGCCTCTGGTACGGCCGCCGGAAGGTTCTGGAGCACCGCACCCCGCTCATGGTCGCTGCTACCTATGGGAGCCTTGCGGCGCTCCGACTGTTGCTGTCCCTCCCGTCTGTTGACGTCAACAACCGCTGCAGCCCTGATGGTACCACGGCCCTCCACTGTGCTGCCTATGGTGGCTCACGGACGGCTGTTGAGGCTGTCAAGCTGTTGCTTGCGGCCGGGGCGGACCCTGACGCCAAGGATGACTCCGGGCGCCGTCCGGCGGATGTGATCTCTGTGCCACCGAAGATGTTTGATGCCAAGTTCGCCCTCCAAGACCTTCTTGGATGCCCCAAGTCTGAGCATGGTGTGCTCCGTGTTGTTACAAGGTCCACCAACTCAATCTCATCGCCTGTTTCATCCCCCACAGCGGAGGATGCACAGTCTCCCTCTGCAGCTTTGATGATGACGACAAAGTTTGCTGACCTGCCTAGGGTTGCGACATCGGAGAAGAAGGAATATCCAGTGGATCCCTCCCTCCCAGATATCAAGAACAGCATCTATGCTTCTGATGAATTCCGCATGTACTCGTTTAAGATCCGACCATGCTCACGGGCTTACTCGCATGACTGGACTGAGTGTCCCTTTGTCCACCCAGGAGAGAATGCTCGGCGCCGGGATCCCCGCAAGTACCACTACAGTTGTGTTCCATGCCCTGACTTCAGAAAAGGTGTATGCCGGCGTGGCGACATGTGTGAGTATGCTCATGGAGTCTTTGAGTGCTGGCTCCATCCAGCACAGTATCGCACTCGTCTTTGCAAGGATGGCACTAACTGTAACCGCCGGGTCTGTTTCTTTGCTCACACAACCGATGAGCTCCGCCCCTTATATGTTTCCACGGGATCAGCAGTACCTTCCCCAAGGGCTTCTGCAACAGCTGCTATGGAGATGGCCGCAGCAATGGGCATGATGCCTGGTTCCCCATCATCAGCTTCGGCGGTAATGTCCCCATTTACACCACCAATGTCCCCTTCAGGCAATGGTATGCTCTCGTCTTTGGGGTGGCAGCAACCAAATGTTCCAACATTACATCTTCCGGGCAGCGGCCTTCAGTCAAGCAGGCTGAGAACCTCACTTAGTGCAAGGGATATGCCTGCAGATGACTACTCACTGATGCAGGATCCTGATTCCCAGCTTATGAATGATCACTTTTCACGTCTTGGTCCATCAGCAGGGAACCACTCTGCCAGGACAAAATCCCTGAATCCGTCAAACCTGGATGATCTCTTCTCTGCTGAGATGGTTTCATCACCAAGGTATAATAATACTGACCAAGGTGCTATGTTTTCACCTTCACACAAGGCTGCTATCCTGAATCAGTTCCAGCAGCAGCAACAAGCACTCCTTTCACCTATCAACACTGGAGTCTTCTCTCCCAAGGCTGTGGACAATCAGCAGGTACCTTCGCACTCATCTCTGTTGCAAGCATCACTTGGCTTATCGTCCCCTGGCCGGATGTCTCCTCGATGCGCGGAGTCAGGATCCCCAATGAACTCCCTCCTGGCCGCTGCCCTTATTCAGCGTGAGAAGCAACAGCAGCAGCAGACTATGAGGAGTCTCAGTTCTCGTGATCTTGGGCCTAGTGCTGCACGATCTTCAGCTCTTGTTGGCACCCCTCTAAGCTCGTCCTGGTCCAGGTGGGGATCTCCTTCGGGAACACCAGATTGGGTTATAGATGGTGAAGAATTGGTTAAGCTCCGGCGATCATCATCCTTTGAGCTTAGATCTGGCGGTGATGATCCAGATCTCTCTTGGGTACATACACTGGTTAAGGAATCTCCGCCAGAGAAGCAAGTTACAATAGCTGAAACCATGAACTGTGTAGGACCCTCACCGATAATGCCTCCCAGCATGAACAACGGAGAAGTTTCTGGTCTGAACACACAGCTGGATGGACATGACCAAGCTGCAGTCATAGGAGCGTTGCTTGAGCAGATGCAGCTTGATCAGAAGATTGGTAGTCTAGCAACATAGGCAAGGAATGAACCTGGAAGGTTTGATGATACTATTCCTATCTATTGGTTTTGAAGTATTCTTTTTCTATTAGTTAAGATGGTCAACAATGATGGATGGCTGAAGGTGGTGATCCAGAGATTGGTTTTCTTTAGTTTTTGCAATAAAATTATATACATTATTCAGATTTCAGTAGGTTAAAGAGTGAAGTTCCCCGGTTTAGTTTGCTCCAAGCTTGACCCAGGTACAATTGCACCCTGGCAGCCTCAGTTCATCAACCAGAAATTCTCTATCTTGTTAGTTAACCCTGTTAAAATGAAGCCTTATTTGCTGTGTTGGTGTTTATTTTATTCATTATAATAATGATACATGATGTACTGATGGTGTAAGTAGTTACTTTGGGACGCTGAAGTAAAGGTCAGAGGCATTTTTTTCCTTTTTACCATTTGTCATGGATTATTGTGTGGACCTGTTTTGGTTAAGACATTGAGGCCTGCATAATCCCTTGATGGCATTTGCAATAATGTAATATTCTTACTAAACTCGCATCGTTGTTTCAAGCTGTAAAATTCATATGAGAAGTATCTTCATTTGTACTTTGGCTTATTGTCGTGGGGGAAATCCTGAATGTTTGCGAATGGTTTGGTGGGGCGCGGTGGCTGCCGCCGCAAATGAGCTGTGTGCTAGGTGCTCTCGTGTACGCATGTGATGTTGTGACGCCTTAAGGAGGCATGCGTTTGACCGGTGGGTGACATTGAGAGAGTGGCTGCTGGAGTGCTGGGTGGTTTCGGTTCTTGGCGCATTTTGATTTGCTAAACGTGAGAGCGAGGTTATGCGCCGAATATATTAATCTACTGCTGTGAGATTGGAATCTTATCCTCCTCTATCCCAACTCAGATCGTGATTTGAATTAGGAATGGTGTTGGGCGGACCCGTACCAGCTGCTGGATTCTCGTTTTTTTAATGCTTCTGCGTAACGGAAACACATGGATCTTATCTTCCAGAACCCCTGCCCCTTTTTCTTTAATGCCTTCTTTAGGTTCTGTTTGAAATACATTCTCATTTTCAATTTTTTTTTTGAAATTAAACTGATTTTTGTGAATGTTTGTAAGATTTATGTGAAATTTCTGCGCTAGGCATTAGTGAAGGAGAATAATTTCCCAGCCTTTTCTGCATAAATCCAACGAAGCCCAGATCAAACGGACTAACACGATGAGTTCTCATTTTCCTCATCTAATATAAAAAAAATATGTCTGCACTGTTTTTAGTGTAAAATTACCGATTTCCTCCTATTGATTGGAAATTACTGTTGCCTTTTTCATTAGTTTTGCAACTCTTGATCCGCAGCCGCAGCGTCGACTCTCAGTCAAGTACTTACCCTGCTACATGGTCGCTGGCAACGCCGCTAAACCGCCATGGTGGCTGCAGCATTCAAATTTCTCACCGTAGCATCATCAGAGTTTAAGAGCCACACGGTCAAGGACAACGCTGCTCCCGCCGTCCCCTTCCAGTAAGAGCAAAATTCAGCCAAGTCGGTACTGCTTGCCAGTATGTGGGCACGGATCACAGCGAACGTTCAGAAAAGAAAAAGTCAGCATTATTTATAGTCAGTGGTGGAAACTAAATCTATTTATCATAAATAGATCATATGCAAACAACATTTGTAAGTTCGAATCGAAATAAATTTAAGCTGTTGATGTGTTAGATCTAATAGTTCTCAAATAGCATTTGACTGCAGGTAATGCTAAGAAAATTCGCTTATGAACGACGCTGGACCCATGCCTTTCCAACGTACAGGGAGCATGGGTTGCTGGACTGCATTCCTTCTTCAGGATATGGACGGCGCAAGTGCAGGACGAGCAGCGTTAGGGTGAAAGCACGAGATCGGCAGAGGTTGTCGACACCAGCGTTAGTCAAGATTCCCAGCCGCCGGCAGGGAGCCGAGGCCCACCCAACGCTCCACCGTCCACGCACGGGATGCTCGTGTTCAGGCCACGCGCACGTACCGGCGACGCACCCGTCGCAGGGCCCGCATCGTGTTTAAAGGTTGATCGAGTCCTGATTCCTGCCGGCCAGGAAAGGACCATGAGCCGGCCTGTGCAACAGTAGATGTTTTTTTCTTTTTTGAAATCGCAACAGTATAGTTAATTTGGTAGCTAAGAGAAGGGAAAACTAGTTGCGCTGTTCCAAGCATCTTCAGACTTCAGGCGATGACAGCACCAACAAAGACATTCACATCTGTAACCCCATTACATACCGGAATCAATCCTTGGCACGCAATACTTGAAGTAATGTAACGAGCATGCGACCAGCTGGACAAACAACCACCATGGGTAAATCCAGAACCGAACACAATCACAAGCATGAAATATTCTCTGATTATAGATTGTTGAAGTCATATCAATAAAAAAGAATCAATGATGACCATAAGGTTGCATCTGTTCCCATACAAAGTTGCAACCAATACAACTGGACCCATTCAACGATAAATAATTTAAATAAAATTCAGTCCTCGCACAGGAAATGGCAACTGCAGAGGAAGCCAAAAGATCAAAACTAAGAGATGAACACTCCCGACTAATCTCTGTTTGACAATTAAGTATGTTACAAAACAAGAGTCAGTTAAAAGTTGCCAAAATCTAGTGCAGCATCAGAACAAAGTTTGCAATCACTTGAAGCCCATTTACAAAAATGTCACCACTTCTTTGCGCACATAGGGGACATAAGCTTCGCAGTGCTGAATAACATAATTGATCCAAATAGAGCTCATTCCCTCTTTTGGGGCTTCTGAACCTTAACATACGGCAGGAAACCAATAAGGTGGGTAATCTTGGGGTTCCATCCACGTTGCTGAGCGCGGCAGAACATTAGGAATGTGTTTGCATAGTATGAATTTAAACCCATAAGCACATGCCACAATGCGTGTCCTTGCGGGTTCACATACCAATGTGACATCTTCTTACATGCGACCCGATCAAATAGCCAGCAGAGTGTTGCCAGGCATAATGTAAGAACCCACAGCTGTGCAAGGCGCTTTGCCGCCAAGTCTTTTGTTTGTATGTAGTATTTGTACATCCGTGGGATGCAAAGGAGGCAGAGGCCAATGTAATGCAACTTGAATACTACTTGGAACCGGGCAAAGAAATGGACAACAGCGAAGGCAGCACCATATAGGAAGAGAAAAGTAGGCATGGTGCTCCTGTAATGCCAGTCCGGTGAATAAAGGACGTAGAGATATAGGAGGATCTCCCACACCATCGGAGTCTCATCACTCTGTTGCAAGCTGGAAAATAAAATATCACCAGAACAACAGATTACCACAAAGAACTTTTATGCATGGTACAGTAAATAGCTATAGAGTACAAAAGAAAGATTCCACAAGTCAAAGAAATAAACTTATGAAAAAATTCCAAATAGCATGCAGAAGGTAAAATGATGAGATTCAATATTAAACATCACGGGAGCATTTGTAACAGGCAAATGGTTCCGTACAGTATTGCCACCATCATGGAAAATATATCAGCAAAAATGGAACCCAAACAAAATATAAACAGCCAAATAAGGTAGTTCGTGTGGAATGCACAAGTGTGTCTGACACAACCACGGAGCTATTAACTTTCAGGAGGATGTAGTTTAGGTATCATGTTATTGTACAGCAAGTAAACCAGAGAAAGAAAGTGAAGAGAAACACTGGTGACTAAAGCAATATACACATAGGATCAAAGCTTTTAAAGAAAATATTAGCCATCATTATCAAGATGACGAGCTCTAATTTCAGAAGTGGAGCAGCAATTTCAGAGTCTAATCTTAGCTCAGTAAAGAGCTAAAAGTTAAATAGAAAAGGATATGGAAAGAAATACTTCTATATCCTGAATAACTAAAACAATTAGTTGTTCGACCTGCAGCTTAGTCCTTTTGCAAGCTACTTAGCTATAACGGATCTCATTTTTGTTCTGGTGCGGCCAGGCCAAGGGGCTCTTTTGCACTAGTTGGGCCAGGCCAAGGGGCTCTTTTGCACAAGTTGGGCCAGGCCAGAGGCTCTCTAGGCAACCAAACAACAACTGCATTAAACTGGCTGGATGGGGCGTCGTGCAAAGGACCACATCATAATTATGTCTTGCGGCGCAATTTTACTCGTTAAAAGTGGAACCACCTTTTCTGTGTGGAGTGATGGGGCAAAGTTCCAACTAGAAAAGACTGGCATCTAGTGGCCAAAAATAATAGTTGCTATGGCAGAAGTTGGAGCAACCAGGCAACAGAAAGATTTTCGTTATAACAAAGAAACACACTCAAAACGTAATTCAAGTGATGGATAACTGTTGTTATAAACCATAAAAGCATTACTACATTCTTTGATTTGCATATGCAAATATAAACCACAGCAACCAGCATGCTTAGATCAATAAAGCAAAGTAACATCAGCTGGGCGCAGTATTGCAGTAATCCATCAAATATGAAACAGGACACAAAAGTACATGCAGGTGGGAATGTCTACAGGTTTCTTCATAGCATGAGCGTAGATGACAGATGCTAGAGAAACTTCTCCTATCTCATAAACCGTGATCTAAAAATGTAAAAAACGCTTCTCATTTAAATTTTTTGAGGTACTCCTATTTTATAGAGTTGATTCACATAAATGCAAGTATTTCCAGATATCCAGAAACTACTTCCTCGGGTATCCGAGTCTCAATTAGGATATTTAGACTAAATATGTCTATAATATATAGTTTCAAATGGCAGTAGTTACATACTATAAAAGAACATTTCATGATGAATCTAACCATATCAATATCCTGTTACAAACCAATTTTTTTTTAAAGTTATTGATGGTCGAAGCTACAAAACTTTGACACAAGACAAAGGTAAATGGAATTATATTAGGATTCAGAGGTAGTAAAACTTATGAAGATATCACTTGACAACAAGATTTTCTTTTCTTTCCTTTTATTACAGAGATAAACAGCTTATTAAGCTATAGAAACAAGCTACCCTAGAACTATCACCAAATATCGAGAACATGATAAGCGCCAAGCGTTTCACATGAGGCCACACTGCTGGTTAATGCCAAACATGAGATCAGCTCAACACAACAGATAGCATAATTGCACTAAAATATGTAGCTCTGAAAACCAAATACTTCAGTAGTTACTTGATTCTTTTTAAAAAAATACAAGATACCTACAATATGAGGCACTCAATAGTCATAGCATTCACAAGATTAAAAAAAAAAGAAAGAAGATTCAGCAAGAGCTTCAACTTTTCAAATACACTGGTACAAGAAATCAATAAAAAAGAAAGAAAAAAGACATGACAAAATCCAGAATGGAATGTTTTTTTCCTTCTACTTAACAAATTAATGACATTAGAATTTGATATTTCAACCTTTCAAATACACTGGTACAAAGAAATCAAGAAAAATGAAGAAAAAGAACGATGACAAAATCCAGAATGGAATATGTTTTCATTCTATCTAACTAACAACACTGGAACATAATATAAAAAAATTGCTAATCTTCTCTTGAAGCAATGTATCAGAGGAAAAAAAAACACTGATCAGGATAGTTACTCAACTAGCTACTCTAAAAGTCTCAAGATCAAAAGTGTCAGGTCAAAGAAGTGTCAGGAACTTTCAAGGTAATATATTACTTACATAAGTTGCAAGGTGGCATGGAAAATCATACTTCCAATAGCAAGTATCATATTGGATATGTGCAGGACACTGAAGCGTTTCTCAAAACCTTGGCGGAAAGCATTCACCAGCCCAATAAGAGCCAACAGAATGCAAGGAACATTAGAGACGGTATTATAGAATTCTGCAATATATGACGAGTGCGCATAATTCTCCTCGCATAGCTCAGTCGTCGATGTCACCGGCCCCCAGAAGCTTGACACCATTGATTCTGCCATGGTCAGCCTCTGATTTCCTGCTCCTCAGATGGCTGGCTATATGTCACACCAGCGTTGGAGTTGGAGGTCAATATAGCAGGGTTAAAACATATGAGCACCACAAATGACCTGCACAGATAATATGTACTGCAGTTAGACTCATTATACTGCATCCATGCTCTTCTGAGTTCAACATGTCAAAATAGTGCAATCAGGTAAAAAAAAATCTCCATACATGAATTTTCTTCAGTTTCGCACTAAACTAACTGCACAAACGCTCAAGACGCCCTCTTCGCAACAGCCAGTCCAAAGTCAACACAATCAAGTGACCACCGCAAAAACAATTAAACAATCCACCTAGCAGAGGGGCCACGCCCTACCCACAGTCAATCCAGTGGCAAGAAAATAAACCAAAAACTACAATAGAACTAAACCAGAAATACAATTGAATTCAACCGCCACCGCTTATCAAACCACTATCACCAGATGAACCGCTCACACACACAGATCCCACGACAACCACAAAACACCGGCAGCAATTCCCGTTACCTCGTCCTACAGCCCCCAAGCACGCCACATCGAGGCCAACCCCCCCCCCCCCCCCCCCCCCCCCCCCCCCCACCC
>BCLF01000014.1:511891-549174 GCA_001602275.1 Zoysia japonica
GCATGAATGACCAATTAAACTTGTCATAAGCTTTTTCGAAATCAATTTTAAATACAATTCCACTTAGTTTCTTTCTATGCATCTCATGTAAAGTCTCCTGTAGAATTGCTACACATTTCATAATATTTTTCCCAGGTAGGAAAGCGATCTATGTGGGACTAATCACTTTGTGAGCTATTTCAGATATTCTGTTTGTAGCCACTTTGATAAAAAAAATTTAAAACTGACACTAAGTAAACAAATAGGTCTATATTGTTGTATTATACTCCCTTCCTTATATTTAGGTATTAGAATAATTGTTCTAAAATTGAGACTATACATTGGTAAAAGTGTCCTTATGGAAATTATGAAATAAAACCATTAGGTCTTCTTTTATTGTCTCCCAAAAAGTTTGATAGAACTCAACGAAGAATTCATCTAGACCTGGCGCTTTATTATGTTACACTGCCCCTTTCACTTCTTTTTTCGTAAAATTTGCCACTAAAAACATCTACCCATATTTCATCCATGAAAAAGTTATTCCCAACGGGAGAATCGAAAAGATTTTTATAATAAAATGTTATATATTTTTTCAAATCAGCATCTCCTTCAATCATGTGACTCTCACGTTGTAACTGGATGATGATCAAAATGAAGGCTGGAGTACTTGGGAGTGATGGAGATTTGGTTTTAAAATGTTTAACTTTTAACATTAATTTTAATTATTCATCTTATTTAGAAAAATATGATAAATATTATATTTTTTATAATTGTGTTTATCGTTAGTGGTATTTGAAGCTAATAATTTTATACAATTTGAATATTTTTTTGGACAAAGAGAATAACTAAAGTTGACATTATACGTCAATATTAAAACTATAAGAGTATTAAGTACTGTACGAGAAATCATTTTTTTTACTTTTATATATCATGTTTGATACTTGTTTTATTAAAATATTTTGTGTAAATTTTTGTTCACATAGTAGATGTTTTGTCAAAGTGTACATTAAAAAAATTTGTTCTTTTTAAAGTAGATTTCGCGAAAACAAGAAAAAAAAATTATCCCATACGCTGACACTGACAAGCTGACATCTCCGCCCGAACGCCCCTCCCTGCCGCTCCCGCCGCCGCCGCCATAAAAACCAAAACCCTAAACTCACCTCTTCATCTTCGTTCCCACCTCACCCTTCCCCGCCCGAGGAGCGACCGCCGCCACCATGCCGAAGCACTATCGCCCTGCGGTGATTCTCCGCTCCCCTTCCTCCTTCGTTGGTCTTATATCTGTGGTCCGGGGAGCTTCTTAGATGCTGTTCTTTATTATGATTTAGGGCAAAAAGAAGGAGGGGAATGCGGCTAAGTACATCACAAGGACCAAGGCAGTGCATTACCTTCAGATTAGCCTCGCGACATTCAGGTCCCTTTTCTATCTTCTGGTTAATAATGTTTACTGCTGAATTGTCGTTGTTTAGATCATTTTGGATGAACTCCTGGTGATTCTGATATCAGTTAGTTGTGTTGAAACTCGGAAAATTTCACTTTTTATACAATTAAATTTTTTATTAAGATAGTCCTGTTAGCTCTTGTCGTGAGGAGATGTGTGCTAATGGAGTCACTGTGTCATGTACTGCTAATGTGCCATGAGTAACTTGAGGTAGAAGTCTGGATAACCAAAATCTGAAAAAAACCATAACGAAATTTTCCTACTATTACAGGAAGCTATGCATACTCAAGGGGGTATTTCCACGGCAACCGAAGAAGAAGGTCGAAGGGAACCACAAGACCTACTACCATATGAAAGACATTGCCTTCCTGCTTCATGACCCTTTGATTGAGAAGTTCAGGTACCATTTTTTTTATTTTAAATGGTTTCTGTGTTGTGGTTCATACTGTATCAGAAGAAGTACTGTCTTTGAGAGTATGCGTTTTTGCTTATTTCTCTGCACACTGCTAAGGGAGTATAATATTCTATGAACACTTCGATATACATGCATAACCTGAAAAGGCTGTTATGTTACCTAACGACCCAGTGATAGGTGTCTGACATTCATTGTTTAGATGGTTGGTTTTACAAAATATGGCTTTTTCACTAAATTGACTTAGCAGCTAACTCTAACTGTAGGGAACTTGTTTTTTTAGATTAAGACAAACTGATGGCCAATGTTAAATAGTTTGATTGACTGGAATCCCAAAGACTTATTGGATTGTGGGGAGTACTGTTTAACTCATGTTGAAACATGTTATTGGCCACTTGCCTGTTTGTGCTTTATATCTTCGTGTATGTTTCCTATGTTGACAGTGATTAGAATCTTTTGTTTTGCCTATGTTCTATCTACTTGCTTCCTAATGTTAATCCTGTTACATTTGATGCCAGGGAAATAAAAGTCCACAGGAAGAAGGTTAAAAAGGCTATTGCTAAGAAAAACAAGGATCTTGCAGAAAGGCTAATGAATCGGCCACCAAATTACAAGCTCGATAGACTTATCATTGAAAGGTACCAAGTGAATTAGAAAACACCCTTCAGAATTTCATATACTCTCCATCTTACCATGATCATTATTTTATTTTATTTTATGAATAGATATCCAACTTTTGTTGATGCTATTCGGGATTTGGATGATTGCCTTACAATGGTGCATCTGTTTGCGGCATTACCTGCAGTTGATGGTGAACGTGTTGAAGTGAAACGAATCCATAACTGCCGCAGGTATACTTTTGTTTAATTATAAGGCATTTTCTCTCTCTCTCAGTTTGAGGCACATGGCAATACAAAAAAACTCCATTCATGGTCTATAGTTATCTTAGGGTGGGCTACATGATCAAGCCTAAATAGTTCATATATTATGTCACTATAATGTGTCCATGCATCTTGCCTAGATTTATGTGCAGCAATTTTAAGTGCTGAAAATTAATCTTGCTTTCAATAGCCATTGAATACTATGTTGATATCCAAATCGATTCTTTTTCCCCCATCCTGTGAACTTGCATTAATTCTGCAAATCTGTTGAGACGTAGGTTGCGGCGTAAATGGTTGCTGTGGGAGGTGAGAGGCTGGGGCTTGAACAACCAGCAGCGGGGAGGCAGCGCCGTGCTGGCCAGCACCAAACAGATGGGAACTGGGCTGTG
Organism: Zoysia japonica; assembly: GCA_001602275.1. NCBI lineage: Eukaryota > Viridiplantae > Streptophyta > Magnoliopsida > Poales > Poaceae > Zoysia > Zoysia japonica. The sequence continues at coordinate 514,994 of BCLF01000014.1, forward strand.
GGCACAGAGAGAGATAGAGAGAGAGTGGGAGAGATTGAATCTAGTGTCCAGCTTAATTATACTCAACCAAACGTTTAGGCTTTATAGCCCAAATCCTAATCCATTTGGTCTCCTAAGGGCAACTCCCAATGATGCATTAACAGTAGTTTCTATCCCTCTTAATTAGCTTGCTACATCACCATTTTGCTTATGGCAAAGGAGTTAATTGAGAAAGAGAATGAAAGATGAAGAAACCATTTCTACACCAAGAAACCACCTCTTCACTAAAACCAAAGTACTAAGAAACTACAAAATATCCGTGAAAAGCGTTTGTAGGCGCTTGCTTCCGCGTGATTCCTCGCTGAGCGGAGCAGCACCGCTCCGCTTCGGGCCATAAGCACTCACTACGCGCTCCCATCCGTCGCCACCCCTGTCCGGCGCGTCCTTGGTCTGCCGCCGCCTGTCCTTGGTCCGCCGCTGCTCCTGTTCGGCGAGACCACGGTCGGGTGTGGCCTCCTTCCGGCGAACCCTCGGTCCGGCGCGGAGATCCGTCCTTCGCGGCAACGCCCCCAATCCGCAGAGGGAGAAAGAGAGGAAGAGGCAGCTGCTCCCTGTCCTCTAGGGGGGGGGGAGAGAGAGAGAGAGAGAGAGAGAGAGAGAGAGAGAGAGAAGGGGAGGGGAGAGGCGGCTGGTGACTGGTGGCCTGGGCATGATAGAGATCCCAGCCAGACTTCAGCTTATATATAGTCTAGGGTTAGATAATGGGCTACGGGCCTTTAAAGCCCAGCTTGACAGGTTACAGACCTTTAGAGCCCAGTCCAATAATTGTTGTGTTTTTTACCTTTTCCTTTTGCATTTTAACTCCATTTTGCTGAATATTATGTATAAAATTTTACCGCTTAGCAAAACGCTTAGGCACGCCGGAGCACGCTTAAGCGCTAGGCGGTGGGTTACCACTCGCCTAGCGCTTAGCGCCTATTTTTCCATGGCAAAATATGCATTGGGAGGATTCTAGGAGTTTCTATGACACAATTTTCTCTTCTAAAATATATAAGAGATCATTAAATTTTAATCCATATAGAAACCACTATAGAAACTATGCATTGGAGAGGATTGAGTCTAAAAGACAATTTATTACTCTTAGAAACTATCTATGGAAACTTGCATTGGGAGTGCCCTAAGTAGTAGGAACTAACAATTGACTAGGCAGCTGATTACCATGGGGCGCTTCTTATCCATGCTCCACTTCCTGTGCTAGTATACTTTGCTGACCATAACAAAATCACTAATGTATGATGCTTGAAAGTTCAAATTGAAATCCTTCCCTAGTTCTATGAGTGGAAACTGCAATGAATAGCTGATGCTTAGATTATTCAATATTTATTATTAGAAGTGGCAGCTGCAACTTTTATATATGGAGAGATATTTTGTAGGTTAAGCCATCAATGGCAAGCATACATATCCCGAACTCACTCTCTGAGGAAGACATTTATTTCTGTGAAGGGGATATATTACCAGGTAACTACATGCAGTGCATTTTGTTTTATCAATTTGCCCTTGGATGTTTTGTATGTTATAATGAAAGTTTCTGATGACTATGTAATGCAGGCTGAAGTTCAAGGACAAAAGGTCACCTGGCTTACCCCGCATGCTCTTCAACAAGTATTAACCGATGATGTTGATTTCAATGTGATGCTTACTTTTTTGGAATTTTATGAGGTAAAAATATGAACTAGTTTTTGTTTTTGTATATTTCATGCATTAAGCAATATGTTTCAGCCTGTTGGTCTAGCTATTGATACAGAAGAATTTGATCTGAAACCTGAGTTTTGGATATTTACTTTGTTTGTTTAAGTTAGGATTGTTATTGGCAAATTGCACTATGTTTGCTGGTTGATCTATACTGCCTTTTTAACTTGTAATCAAGTTAGAATGTTAATTTCTGTTATAGAAGTTTCATATGCCATATCACAAGTAGGGAAATAGCATTATTTTGTTCTACTTGCAATAACGTTGTGGCGTTGTTGAGCAACTTATCCTAGATCTTTTTAAAGCATCCAGGAACATGGTGCCAGTATTACATGGTTTTATGCTGTTATTTACTATTGCTGTTTTGGTTGCACATTTTTATTGGCTATCGACACTCTACCTTTTGACATTTTCACTAATGCCACTTGGAAGATCGATCACCTGCTATTGGCAAAAGCTGCCAACTTTTTAACACAACTATTTGTATTATCTGTTTCACTTTTCTGACGGGCCTGTCCTGCCTGCAGACCCTTCTTGGATTTGTTAATTTCAAGCTTTACCATTCAATAAAGGTGAACTATCCTCCTATTTTGGATCCTCGTTTGGAAGCTTTAGCAGCTGGTATGTACTGGTTATTGTTATTAGGAATAATTGTTTGTTTTTCTAGAAAGGTGAACTGTTTTAATGTTCTTTCTTCTCTTAAGGTTCCAAGGGCTTTTCTTTTTCTGATACTTCATGTTATATCTGTACCAGAGCTGTATGCATTGTGCCGATACATGACTGCTGGCTCTGGAAGAGCGATTGAAAATTATGAATCTGAGGTAGTAATTAAGGAAAAAACGGATGAAAATAATAAAGCAAGCACAAAAGCAGATGAAAAGGGCAAAGCAAGTCCAGAAACAGATGAAAACAACAAGGAAAGCCCAGAATTAGATAAAAATACTGAGGAAAAATCAAAAGCAAATGGAAATAACATAGAAAGGTCAAAAATAGATGAGTCTGAACTCAGATTGGCACAGCTTCAACATCAGCTCCCAGCTAATGAACCTGGTGCACTGATGCATCTAATAGAAGAATCAACTACTGATGATGCGGACAACGAGGAGACTAAACAGTGCAAAAATTTATTTAAGAGCTTGAAGTTCTATTTGAGTCGGGAGGTAGGTTATTTTCCTTGCGTTAAAACCCAAAATATATTCTGGTGTCAGATCAATTGAGTGCATTAAGTTGCATGATTCTGTTGTTCACTTTCAGGTACCTAGGGAGTCCCTGTTATTTATTATTCCAGCATTTGGAGGAACTGTTTCATGGGAAGGAGAAGGAGCTACATTTAACGAAAAAGATGAAGACATCACTCATCAGGTTGGTTTTGTTCGTCATATCAATAAAATGAAAAACACAGAAATGAAGTCAAATTTGAAATGGTCTGTTGCAGCTTTATTTGGTGCGTACCACTTATTATAAGGCATTGAAAAAATATGACTTTGCTGTCACTCTACCACTAATTATAATGCGTACCTTCTAGAATCTACATTATCTGTTGAACTTGATTTTTTTATTGCACTGTTTATTTAAGTTACTAAGCTGTTTGATGTTTTTTTATTCAAAAATGTATTTACAGTGGTGTATCACATATGTCATAGTGCAGATAGTTGATAGGCCAACACAAAGCCATGTTTTCCTTTCTAGGGAGTATGTGCAACCACAATGGGTATTTGATTGCGTCAATGCTCGCATCATACTGCCAACAGAAGGCTATCTTGTTGGAAGGTATGTTACAGGATATATGTGATTTATTTATCATATTTTAATGGACCATATGGATACTGCAGTTAACTTTTTTACTGCTTATGATATATTATTTTGTATTTCCCTTCTCTTTTATAGTCAAGTCCATGTTGTATGTTGTAAAACAATCTCTAGTCAGTGACTTTAGTCAGACATCTTGATACAGGAAACATTGTTTCAATATTGCTAAGTTCTGATATTAAAGCCTTCTACTTACTCCTTGCCAGTTGCTACTTTTGATTGCAACTGCTAGAACTTGCAAGCCCCTCAAATCCAAAACCTAGGTCGTTTAGACCATGGCACAAGATTTAAGGGTTTGGTTGGGTGTCAAGTGACTCAAATTATAGTGGGCATTTATTTAATTAGTGTGGATGTCATTGGAAATGAAAATCTCATGAATAATAAGGTAAATGAATTAAAAGGGGGTGATGATTTCTTTGAAAGTATAAAATGATTATATTTGGATAGGGTGTGGATTGCTAAAAATGACTTAATTTGAATTGGAGTACTCACTACCACAAGAGTGGCCAGTAGCTACTGTTATATTGGTGCTACACGTGCATTTTTAGTTAAATCTTGTTTGTTCTCTATGATCCATTAATTACACCATACGATAATGTAAACATTTTAATAATTTGCAGAGTGCCTCCACCCCATTTGTCTCCTTTTGTCGACTATGATGCAGAAGGTTACATTCCTGAGTATGCAGAGACAATAAAGAGACTGCAAGCTGCTGCTTGTAATGAGGTCTTGCCTTTGCCGGGTATAGGTGATGAAGATCTTGACAATTCACTAGTGGCAATGATTGATCGATCTGAGTCTAACGAAGTTGCTGAAAGGAAAAGGAGGGTGAGTTACACTCCATTTCAGTTTATGTACTCGGGGCTGATGCTTTCATTTCTAATGTTTCAATTCTCCCGTCTTCTCTTTTTTATAGTTGGAGATGCTGGAGAAGCAATACCATGATGAACTGAAGATGGAATGTGAGGGCATTACTTTCTCTGGCCTGTCAAATATGAGGGCAGATAACCCACCAGATGTCATGGAAAAAGATGACACTCAGTCTGACCACGAGGAGGATGCTAACAAACAAGCTGAGAAGGATGCTGCTGATATTTCCAAGACACTCATGACTCGCAAGAGTAGAGGCCTTCTTAGGGCAATCGAGGTATGCATCATCCATCTTATGCTATATTGCTATTTGCATTCAAGTTTATAGATTATATTACCATGGTCATTAAGTTCGACTATATTGTTTGCCTGTTGAAATTCTTGCAAGTTTGATAAAGTGGTTATGCATGACATGTGTCCCTTTTTGTTTCTCAATTGATTTATCACCTGTTTTTACCTACTTGCCGTATTTCCAACTCATCACATAAAATCCCTACCTGCTTATAACATTTTGATATACTGAGCAGGATTTTAGATATGTATAGGAAAATAGTTATCATTGATGCTTTTCTCGTTTTGTAATATTACAATTTTCCAATCTTCGGCCACCAAAACATGAGTATCAATCCAGTTTTGGTCTGTGTCTTGGATGAATTTTCTTACGAACATCTTTCTGTGATTTTAGATTAACAAGGAAAGGCGTCAAGAAAAAATTGAGAGACTGAAGAAGAGAAAGAAGAATGCCGACTCTAGTGCTTCAGCCAAGCGACGCTGATGCTCTTAGTTCATTCGTGTTGCGAGTATGTCTGCGGGCCTGCCAGCCTTGCTTGTGGCTTGCGGGGTGCCGCAGCTATGTTGAGCACGTCTTTGCACCAAGCCTGCATGAGTGGTCGCCTTTCGATATCTCCTCTTCTATACGGGAGGCTATATGGATTGTACGAGGATACTTGAAATAGAAAATTTTGATCAATTTACTAAGCTTTCAGAGCCGTTATTTTGAAGTCTGAATTGAATGTTCTCATTAAATAAATCTAGTTTATGATCTGTCGCCGAATGGTTCCTTTTGCTTGGCAGGGTGACACTTCACTCTTTTTTCAAAAGAATATGTCGATCTGTTTCGATTATGTTGAGTGGCACATCAAAAGAAAGTATCGCTTTTTAATTAATCTCAGCAATTGATTTTTAAAAATTAGTATATGACCCATCATTTTTAATTAATCACAGTAATGAACCTCCAAAATAAAAAGTCTACTAAATCGAAAGTAAATTCGGAAAGGTCAAACGGGTCTTCTCCTGGACGAACCCACTATAGATGGACTGGGTTAGTCCAACCATGTTTGAGAGCTACTCTGAGTTGATAATTTGAAAACAAATTAGTGCAAATCAAAATTTATTTTAAGAACAGAGTTCATGGGACTTTATTACAAGAAATAGAGTAGAATACTCCATCGCAAAGAATATGAGGAATTATTGTACGCTATTAGTGGACGATATACATGATAAATTGGTACAGTGATTTGAAAATCCGTCACTTACCCCGATCCAGTACATGAGGCCCTGCCCACCAGGCAGTCAGCTGCCACCCCTCCCTTACCCCCATTTCCCTCCACTCGCGCCATGCCACTCGCCCTGCTTTCGGTGGACCCCGTCCCCTGCCCTCCCCTTCCAGCCGCCGGCGGCGGCTGCATTACCGGACCTCGCCTTCATACGCCTCGGGGGATATGTAGGCCACTGAGGGCCGCGTCCATAGCACCACCCGCCGCGGAGGAGCCATCCGCGGCCGCGCGAGGGCGGCTGGAGTCGCTGAGCCAGGTGACCGGGGTGCTGGGCTCGCAATGGGGCGACGAGGGGAAGGGAAAGCTCGTTGACATCCTCGCGCAGCGCTTCGACGTCGTCGCCCGGTGCCAGGTCTCTCGCCTCTCTCATAACGCTTGTCGCTTCGCTACATTTCGTTAGTCCGGATGATGTTCGATCGATTGCTGCTAGGCCTGGATAAGACGGTACCAGCTGTTCACGTAGGCTCGGGATAGCGAGCTTTTCTTTTCCTCCATTCTCTCCTACCGACCTAACCCTCGGTCCTCTGTGTTCTTTCAGTCTTTGCTTGTGCCGCGTTTTCTTTCCATAATTATAAATTGAAGACGTCATGAATCCGAAATGCTGTTTTTATTATGTCTTCGAGACACATCCATCTTAGCTATCAAGGAGTTTTTTTTTAAAGAGCTTTTGAGCTTCTTTAGTGAGGGCCCAACTCTTTGATGAGGTGGTTGCTATTAGAACTTGGGTTGAAACTACTGCAAATGATCAATGTATCTTGGGGGTCCGTTGTAAGGTTTGTCCATATGTAATCTAACAAGTTCTTATGTTGGGGGCTTGCTCGTGCCACCGTCTTAATGTAATGTTCATGCTTATGAGTCATAAGTAGTATCTTAGCACAATGAATATGGACTTGATGCTGCATTCTCTTTTCTTCCTGTTTCTTGGTCTTCATAGGACTGGGGAAAATATTACCGCTTACTGAAAATATAAATTCAGTATTGTAGGTCAAAATTTTCGCTTGACATCTGTGCTCAACGGAGAAATTTGAATCCGCTATCGCTTCCTAGCAGTAAAAAAAAAAGGATATGTGGCACCCTTGATTATTTCACTGGTAGAACTGTTAACAGTTGATTCTGTTACAATTGGTTTACGTTTTAACTCATAGGATGTTTTATGCTTCTTCTTAGGGTGGAGCTAATGCTGGACATACAATATACAACTCTGAGGGGAAGAAGTTTTCCCTCCATCTTGTTCCATCAGGAATCCTTAATGAGAACACACAATGTGTGATTGGTAATGGAGCAGTTGTTCATCTTCCTGGATTCTTCAAAGAAATTGACGGGCTGGAGTCTAATGGTATTTCTTGCGAAGGAAGAATTTTAGTATCAGACCGTGCCCATCTTTTATTTGATCTTCATCAAGTTGTTGATGGACTTAGGGAGGTAGAGCTCGGGAATTCCCTTATAGGAACAACAAAGAGGGGAATTGGACCTTGCTATTCAAATAAAGTTATTAGAAATGGACTCAGAGTTAGTGATCTGCGACATATGAGTACATTTGGTGCAAAACTCAACACCCTACTTAGGGACGCAGCACTGCGCTTCAAAGATTTTAAATACGACAACAAGATCCTCAAGGAGGAGGTTGAGAAGTATGAAAGGTTTGCTGAACGACTGGAACCTTTTATTGCTGATACTGTGCACTTCATGAATGTGTCAATCTTGCAGAAGAAGAAAGTATTAGTTGAAGGTGGTCAAGCAACTATGTTAGATATTGACTTCGGTACCTACCCATTTGTTACCTCCTCAAGTCCCTCTGCTGGTGGAATTTGCACTGGGCTTGGTATTGCTCCAAGGAACCTTGGAGATCTTATTGGAGTGGTAGGATTTATCATTGTAGCTTCTTAAAATCTTTTTTCCTACCTGCCTAAGTTTATAGGTTTTTATGTTCAGGTAAAATCTTACACAACTAGGGTTGGATCTGGTCCATTCCCGACAGAACTATTGGGTAAGACTGGTGATTTGCTTCGCGCTTCCGGAATGGAATTTGGGACTACAACAGGTCGGCCCAGACGCTGTGGCTGGCTTGATATAGTTGCATTGAAATATTGTTGCCAGATCAATGGTTTCTCATCGTTGAATCTCACAAAGCTCGATGTCTTGACTGGACTCAAGGAGGTCAAGCTGGGTATCTCCTATTGTACTGATGATGGTAGAACAGTTGAATCATTCCCAGCAGATCTTGATCTTCTGGAGCAAATAAAGGTACCTGTTTTATCACTTCAGATTTCATTGCGAGAACTTAACATACACAGAAATCAAAGAATTAGGAACACTCATGCGGTTCGTATTTTTCTTGATAATTTCTCTTGGGGTCTCTATTGACGTAGGTCGATTATGAGGTTCTACCTGGGTGGGAGGATGACATTTCCTCAGTACGCGACTACAATGATCTGCCTGTAGCTGCTCGTTGCTACGTCGAGAGAATAGAGGAACTGGTTGGCATTCCAGTTCATTATATCGGTGTCGGACCTGGACGTGATGCCCTTATATACAAATAACTCTTTTTCCGATATCAGTCATTTAGTTCAATAATGTAATAATAAAAACTAGCTGATCAAAGGCTGTCGGAGTTCCACATTCATTCCAACTGAATTGGAAACGAGCTTAAGGAAGCCCGTCTCTGTAAACTAATCTTTTGCAGCTGTTTGCTTGGCTTCCTGATTGTAGCATCACTGTTCTAAAAGTTCTGACATATTTTTGACACAATATCAACTGATATACATACGAATTTAGGATAAAAAAATGTCATTTGATTGAGGAATGTCCATAAGCATCTAGTCTTCAGCGCGTTCAGTGTATGCTTCTTAAATCCTGAGATTTAAGAACGAAATTTGCTTTGAGTATTACTATCTTACTGTCATGGAAGTCTTCAGAGGCGTAATGAAGACATGGACGTGCACAAGGCAGCTTGTCGGATAGAATATTCAGTTATGAATGTCCTTGCTAGCTTGAGATCCAGTTCTTCGGCCCCCTTTAGAACATAGGAATTTCAGAATAATCATAAAGAATTTTACATAAATCAATTCAATTTTATAAAAAAACATATGAATTAAAAAAATTCTTTGTTACAATGAGGTCTTTCATGATGTAGCTTTTTCGTATCTCTCAAATCTTGAAACCACATCAACCATTGTTAATTAACAGAACAAAACTAACCGAAACAACTATTAGGATCTCAGAAAAATTGTTGAAAAATAAAACAAATTTATTTTAATATTAATATATTATTTTTTAAGTTAATATTTTTTTTAAACCGTTGCATTAGCACGAACATTGGGACAAGTTGAAAAGGAAAACCTGAAATCGTATGTTATTGCTCCACAAACGAAACACACGACAGAATGGAAGAACAACGACCACACATATCCTAGATTGCCGAGTTCGCCTTGTCAAGCAGTCCCCCTCCCCCCGCGAGCCGAATTGTGAATCTGTGACTCCAGCTAATTTTTTATGATGAGGCCCTAAAAACAAAGCTGTTTGATTCCACTTGAAGACAAGTCGTTGTTTCACGCAACACCCAAACACAAAATCCACATAATTGACACTGAAAACTATGGGGTCTAATAGGTGTGATAACGAAGCAATACAGACACTCATACTCAGGTGATGCCCCTAGATGTTTAAAATCCCCATAGGAACTATCAGGATAAACAGAAATACTACATCCACAAGCTAGACTCTTAACATCAATCATATTCCAGTTCATCAGGTGTGATTGGCCTTTTGAGCGGTATGATGGACTTCTTTTCGACGTCTTGCGACAACGCTTTTCGCATATCTGTAAAGAGCATATACAAACATGAGCACCAATACCATAGCAAGCAAAAGAATTTAAATCTGAATGACTCGTTCATATGGCAAGCAAGCGTTTACCAAGGCCATCTTCTTCCCCTGAGTAGTATCGAAGCACCCTCCGATAAACCACGTAACCAAGCTGTGGAAACAGGGAGCATAAATAGTAAGACATAACACAATTCCACCATGAATTAAATTTCATTAATGCTGGAAAAATTAATAAGGAAATATGTTTCAAAGCAAAGGAATAGCACATTTGGAGGAACGGATCTTTTGCCAATCACCATCAGCCTTCAGCATTGGTATACAAAGCTGTTGGACAATGATCACGAAGTTTGTAGTGACTTTACCTTTTCGTACATCCTTATTGCTGGCATATTAGATGCTCTTACAAAGAGATCCACAAAGTAAGCCTTATCCCTGCACACACACACACACACACACACACACAAAAAATCGTGTTATATTGTACTCTATGAAGTCATGTTAGTGTAAGTGAAATCCAAGTAACCAACATAATAATGCTAATTAAGGAGCCCCTTTTCATATTGTATGGCCAGCCTATCAGGATGACAAGTGAACCAGACTAGGGCACAAACAGAGATGGTGCGCTACAATTCAATCATCCACATGTATGATTTTGAAGTGCTGATGATTAGCAGGAGGAAATGTACATGGACACACTCAGAACAGACTCGAAAAAAATTGGAGGTGTCTTAGTGACAAATTAGATAGTAGGATACTGATCTTTTACCACTCAAAAAGCTATAAACAAAGGCACTTGTGACTATGGTCCTTTCCTAATGGTGAATTTAAATTTTGAAGTTTTGGCCAGCCATAAGTCACAGGCCCACAACACATAATAACAAATGAAAAAAGAGAAAATACATCTTAACTCGAGCCAAGCTAGTTTTATAGAAAAGTACTCCTTGACCTAGCTAACTGCCATTGAACTTTGATAGAAGGAATAGTGGATCACACACAATTTGTCTGTAGAGATAAGATGGGAAAAGAAGTCACAGAGATTGAATCACAAGGATAATATATATTATGCTACTTACATCTTATCACTGATTTCCTCCAGCAAGTTCATAAGCTTCTTGGCTAACTTCTGTCTCCGGAACTCTGACGCAACAGACACGGCTGTAACATGCCCATGCCAAGATTCGCCTTGTCCTTCAACTTTACCCATGACTGCAACACATATCCAACTTGTGATGGTACACCAAGGGAAGGCGAACAAGAGAAAAACAGAACAGGCAGCACATGATTTTTGCATTCAAGGCTTAATCTGAGGTAATTACAGTTTATAAGGTAGAAAGAAACAGCTAGCAGAGGTAAGAGCATCTCCAAGAGATTGGTTAAAAAAGCTCCAAATTTCCTGATTACAGCTAGTCTTTAATCTAAAACGTTGGTGGAAAAGCTGAATAAAACCAACACCCACTCTAAATTCGTGCCAATCTATTTCCAAAACCGAATCTTGTTGAACCGCTCACAATTAGTTGTTCGCCCATGCCAGCTCTGCCGCCCGCTCGGCCAGCGCGCTCGGCTGCATGCACGCACGCCACACTCCCCCACTAGTGGAGAAAGCGCGCAGAATGGCGAGGGCCGCAGCTAGCCAAGTCTTGTGAGCGAAATTCAAGGAATGAAGCGCTAGGTAAAATGGCGAGGGAGAAGGAGACACTGTTGGAGCTACATTTTTTACTGAAAATTGGATAGCTATACAAGTGGATTTACATAGCCTCTTGGAGATGCTCTAAAAGTGACTCGTCCAACTATCTTCACCTGCCATTTTGTATAGGAATATGGCTCTCTGATTTACACAGCTTCTTGGAGATGCTCTTGGACATACACAATTATATGCCAACCTTTCCACACAGATTCTCCTAAATCTATTCACACCACCACATGTAATGATATGTGTGCAAAAATAATTCAAGAAGGTAATCCAATGCCTTCAAAGTCCATCGCAATTCAAACTAACATGCGGGGTTTAGAACCAAAAGCAATGATGCAGGCACTAGGAACACACAACGAAACGCAAGGATGGGCCTGTCGAAGCAATAGAACGGCTGACCAACGAAGAAAGAGCACGAGAGACATACTGTATCCCATGACGCGGCCGGCGGGGCTTACAGCGGCGTGGAAGTAATCAGGCCAGCGAGCCAGGTACGTCATGTAGAACGACATGTTGAACTGCAGCGATCAAATCGGCAGATTAGGTTGCGAAGGGCACGTCCTCGCTCCTGAAAGAGGGGAGATTGGAGTTGGCGGCGAACCGTCTCGGTCAGGTGGTCGAGGTTAACGGAGGCGAAGCGGAGGAGGTCGTCGCAGCAGAAACGCCGGATGGTCGTCATCCTCACCTCCTTCCTCCTCTCCCTTTCGGCTCAGTACGGTGGCGGTGGCGCCGGAAGCGGGATCTCGTCGCCGGGCAGGGGGCGCTCTATCCGGATTTCCCGATTTCCTGTGGGATTGGGGCCGGCCGGTGGCCTGGTTCGGAGGAGCTTCTGGTAGTAAAGTGCGGAGAGGGATCGGATCCGTCGAATCAGGAAGTAGCGGCTCAGATCATAGTGCGGGTTACGCTGCGAGGGTGGGGATGGGCTATGTGCGGAATGAAATATCCAGCCCAGCCCAGTACGAGCCTAAGCCCACATAGAACTACACGGACGAAGAGCCGTCCGAGCCCGCGAGTCCGCGACGCCGCGGTGAGCGGCACCCGCACGGCGGCACGGTCGCAGCCACCGATTCAGGCAGCGGCTCCTGCGCTATGCACGCTGCGCTCCGCGAGACCATCCGCCAGGCCCCCGCCTCCGCTCTCCTCCACCCACACGGGCCGCCGCGCGGCCATGACCGACTTCGCCGCGGTCTCCCCCGCTGATCCGCCGAGTCCGGAGTCCGATCCGCCCGCGATCGCCGCGCGCCTCCCGGCCGACCTGCTGCGCGCGTTCCTGCAGAGGCTGCCGCCAGCGGACCTCGCGCGGGCGGCCTGTGTCTGCCGCGCGTGGCACGCGGTCGCGGCCGACCGCGCCGTGCTCGAGGCGGCGTTCTGCGCGCCATGGGGTGTGCGGCGCATCGTCGGGGAGCCGACGACGCGGTCCTTCTGGCGGACCGCCAACATCGGGCGGTTCGCGCTCTCGCACGCCGTCCGGCGCGGGGACACCGTCCCCGGCGTCGCGCTCAAGTACTCCGTGCAGGTTTGTGGCTGCACGCTCTCTGTCTCAACGTTTCGTGGCTTGATCTGATTCTTTTGTTGCTGAACTTAGTAGTCGATTGATCAGCGGGCTGTGATTGCTGAACAAGTATTCTTAAAACTAATAAACTTACTGTCAGTAAATTTGGGTACACAAAGAATATGAGAACTATCAGGCAAATATGACTCATGGAGTCTGGTATCTGTTGTTTGATGCATTCATGAGCCGACTGGGACCTTTTCAGTATTTAGCACACATCTTTTCTCATTTTTGCTTTGTATGATTATAAATATGGCATTGCTAGTTGTGTTGATCATTTGGGAATGGAAAAAGTTAAATCGATGTACTCTCATTCTATTCGAACAAGTATCAGGCGTGAACTAAGAAGGTTTCTAGCTTTTTATCAGTGGCTTTAGGTTGGGTCGGGAGTCGCTGCTACTAAGTAGTACTCCCTTTGTCACAATTTATTAGTCATTCTGGCGCTGGCCATAGAAACCAAGGAGAAGAGAGATAGAGATGTACTGAAAAGAGAGAGTTCTGCATTGTAAAGTGAGAATGACAAGTAATCTGGGAAAACGTAGAAGGCTACAATAATAAGTATTTTGGGACAGGGAGTAGTAACTAGTGAGAATTGCACTTATGTGTACTATAATATGCTACATTATGATTGTATGGAACTAGTGCTGTGAGTTTCTGATCGTTAGTTACATATGCTGTTACTTTGGCAAGTCATTTGCATTTTTTTTGGGCAAGTACCAAATTGATCTGCCAGTTTTTGTTTCATTGACCAACTGATTGAACTGAGATGTGGGAGCAGCTCATTGTACAAGATGAAGTTGTTGTGCATGTTACTAAAAAAAAGAATCGACCAGGGGGAGATATGCCCCCCTGATTTTCATCTTAAGAAATTGATACCACGACTTGAACTTGGGTCGTATGGGAGTTCAGGCCCCCGGAGCAGATCGCTCTAACCGGTTTGCCCGGAGAGTGTTTGCATGGTGCATGTTACTGAAATCCTGGTTCCTTATATTATCAAAGGCAACAAGTAAGATACATGCAATTGTGTTGGTCCCCCAACACCAACAGCAAGGACAGATGCAGCAAGCTTAGTAGCTCACACATGACATCTTGTTGTTAGAATCTGTTGTATATTGGATAATGCAAAATGTTTCCTGGTATGTGATTTAGTGAGATTTTCTCAGCTATATGATTATATTCTTCTAACTGTCTCAGATAGTAGATCAGTGGCTTTCTTTACCAGCCTTAAAACAGCTCTTTCATTCGCTGCTTCTGTTTCAGTCATCGTGATCTTGCTGCATTTTTACTATGCTCCTGCATTCTGCATTCTGTTGGTTTGATGTGCATTTTCATTTTCTACAACGAAGCAGCTTAACAGGAGCGTTGCATTATTGGATTGCTGAAAATTTTGTTTAGTAACTGGTGAAGGATTGTATTGTATCTATATATGTTACTTTACTACCACCTTTAATAAAGCTTTTCATGCAACTGAAATTAAATCAGTATTATCTCAACAAAATTTGTAAGCGTTTGTATTATGGCGTTATACCAAAATGTTGTATAGCAGAGCATGTATGATGTATTATGTTTGGTGCCTGATCTACTTTTCAGTTTTGACAACTTTGATTGATGTATTGAATTTGCTGGCAGGTGACTGACGTCAGACGGTTCAACAACATGATAAGTGATCATGGTTTATACTCAAGGGAGAGGCTTCTGATACCAATCAGTAACCCGGAGATTCTGTTGGGCAGCACCTGCTACATCGAGATGGATCATAACGCAAAGAGAGAGGTTGCGGTCTTTTATCCGGAGGGGTGCCCTGGTGGAAAAGCTGAATCCTCAGCAGGAACTGTTTCCAAAGAGAAACGGAGCCAAAGGATTCTTGAGTCGGTGAGGCGAAGCATGCGTGTTGATGATGGTACTGCTCTATATTACTTATCAATTTCGGAGGGGGATCCCAGGGCTGCTATGATGGAGTTCTCCGAGGACCTAAGGTGGGAGCAGCAACGAACAGGCTATTGATGCAGATCAATTAGATATCAGAACCTTGATGCTCCTGTATGTATTGTTGCAACTATATGGATGGACTGCCCTCTGCTATGTATGTATTGTACAGACTGGAATCCTGTAATATATAATATCGGTTTGGAAACATTAATGGGAGAAATTATTGTAATAATTGCTGGATGCCATAAAGTGTTCCAAAGCAGATTCTCATGGACTGGGTGGATGATTGACCGATGAAAGTTTCGCTCATCAACTGGTCGCTGTTTCCAATCTCAGTGTGAGCAGTTTGGTTAGGAGAGGACGCTAATCTCCCTCTTGGACGCAAAAATGTGCCAGACGCTGCTAGATCCAGGATCCAGCTACGTGACCTGTGGACTGTCGTGGAGTTGATATTGATCTATGGAGTGCACCTAAGGCCTCGTCAGTTTCAGTCCGACCATTGACAACTAGGGTTCTACCAAAGTTCATCTCGTGCCCTGGCCCCCAGCACAGAACGTGAAATATGACTACATCACGCACGAGATCGATAGGAAGAAGGATAGATTTCAGTAACGCCTTTAGCTGAACAGATATATGAATTTTGGTCCCGTATGAACATGTGGTGCATGACACGATGAGTGGATGCTGATCACAAGTTTTACATTTGACAGATCTATTCATCCCTAAATTCTGGAATCTGAAAGAAATTTGGACTGCAGCTCTGCAGGGTTGATTAGAAGGCAATGTCATTTGACAGCCCTTCATGGCTTCATCATTCACTAAGGGTGTGTTTGGCTACCTGAAACATTTTAGATTCTAATGTGAATCATTTGAATCTTAACCAAACGGTATTTTTCAGAAGTATTCGAATCAGAATCACTTGAAATCTAGAAGTGAGAATTACTTAGGGTGCGTTTGGTATGGTTTCGATTCTACGAAGAATCAGAACAAAAATGTTTCAGAAAACAGAATCACTTTAGAAATCGTTTGACAAATTTTAATATTAACAATATTAGAACAACTTAAAAAAATTTAGAGAACTAACTAAACAACTTTAGAAATAATTCGGAAAGTACTTTCACGAAGAGCTCGACGAGACGAATCTAACGAAACAATTTTGAGAAACTTTTAGAAATAATTCAGAGGGTACCTTCATGAAGATTAACCATTTAAAAAAATTCCTAGTAATTTTCTCGTAAATAATGGCATTTTCGTTGTAAATACATGTAACATGCAATCCAATTCGGAAACACCCAGGCGATTCTCCAGCGAAACACCATTTTGGCCGTTCCATGTGCGTAGCCAATTGTTTCTGGGTCCAATTGTTTCATTTTTTATCCGTTTGGTGTCGATTGAGCTGATTCGACCACGAATCACAATCGATTCTTGAAGCCAAACGCACCCTTAAAATGGTGTTTCTAATGATTCTGATTCACTTCTTCTCATTTTACTGAATCTGAAATGTTTCAACAAATGACCCAAACGATTTGAAAAAGTGATTCATTCATCTGAGAATCATTTCTTGAAAGAAACTGAAATATTTTTGATTCTCAAGAGAATCGAGATCAGAATCATACCAAATACAACCTAAACTAACTTCTTTCAAATTCAGCAGCAGCATTTGTGAAGATGCTCGAAGCAAACCCAGTTCAGGGCATGAACGTCTGCCAGACGAACCAACAATCAGCACTAAACCCAGTTCAAGGGCACGAACGTTGTCGCTCTGCACGGCGGCTAGGAGCTCGCTCGCGACTTGCTTGCAAGTCCACGGACCAAGCGGAGGTACCAGCCAGCATGGAACGACCGCGGAGACTTGACCGATGAACAGGGAAAAGATCAGTCTGTCCACTCCACGAGCAGCAGATCCGGCTGGACATCGACGGCAGGAGAGTCCATGGGCCCGTGCGGGCTGTGCGACCTCTAGGCCCCTAAAATTATAATGCCTCAAATTTACTAATTATTTAAGTATATATTTATATATAATTTTTATTTTAATAATTTTATTTAATAAATCTTGTGTATATCCTATAATAAATATAAATTGATCTAGTTTTTAATTGTTCTAAATCGGGTTAGAAAATATGAATTAGAAAATCAAAAGTAGAAAGCCTCATTTGAATTGGAGAATTTTTTTTTATGTTTTCTGCGTTTTTTCTGTGAAATTAAAGTAATTCTTATAAAATTTCTGTGAGATTTCTATGAAATTCCTGCATTCTAAATGAGTCCTAAGACTCCCTTTAAAACACGGAAATTTCATAAAAAATACACAGAAATTTCATAGATTCAATTTAATTTTATAAGAAAATATAGAAAATAAAAAAATTCTTGTGTTTAAAAAAAGCTTAAAATAAAACAAATAATCAAGTAAATTGACACTAGAATTTGAAGTCTCATTTATTATTTTGTACGGGCCTCCAAATTGTCGGAGACGCCCCTGTCGACGGACATGTGGAACTGTGTTCCGGACCGGAGGTACCGAGAGGGCGATCTGGTGGTATGGGCGTACGAATGATCACGCGTCTCTCATGCTCGCGAGTCGCGACCTCGCGCGCGACGCGACTAACGAGCATTTCGATGCTGTTTCGCGGCGTCGGGTACGTTCAGTCTCAATTCAGACGCGGCGACCCACTCCGCGCCGCGGCCGGCGAATCATGCCACGTGACGATGCTTGTCGCTCTGCCATTGTGGTTGTGGAGTCGGCCCACACGCAGTCTCTTTTGGTCCATCAACGAAATCGGACGGTCTCGATCAAAACTGTGTGTAATCGCTACGTACGTAACATGCAGTCAGTCGCTGTTCGCAACAGCGACTGCACCTGATCCTCGTGCATGACCATCACGTGGATCAGGATCAATAATAATTGGCTCCGTGATCCTGGATCTCGATCGATCGTATCAGATCCACGTCCGATCCGCTGTTGCGTTCGTAGTTTCGTGTCGTACCCAATGGGCCAAAGAATGAAAAAACTAATCAGCCGCTCGAAATAATCAGGCAGGCTGTGGTTGGTAGGAGGATCATCTTCGATATGAATGCATCGATGATGGATTGGCCTGTTCTCACGTCGCCTTCGACGCTCAGCGAAGCCCCAATGCATCTGCATGGAACTAGAGGATTTCCAAAAAAAAAAAAATCATGCGTGCATCGCGTGCTTCGTGTGATACTTCATCTCGGCCGCAGTTCGGATCGTACTGTACTACCGTTTACGTACTCCGACGAGCCGGCGGCCAACAGAGACGGCGGCGCGTGCGAGATCAGCAAGACGGCGGCGTGGGATTCATCCGAGTCGTGTGGGCTGCTTGCTCCGGCGGCGTCAACGACGGTGGCGTCGACTCCTATTCCGCTAGCTCCCGGTAGTTAACCTAGGAACGATCGATGCCGATGCTGACGGCCAAGCAGATCTTTTCACGGGCGGCCACCACTGGAACGACGCCACAACGCGGGTTTGAATTTGATCACGTTGAGTCGTATGGAACATTCGCGGATCCCGTTGATTTTCTCGCGGGGGACCGGGTGCAGATTGTTGGACAAGTTTAAGCAAATGTTCGACTATTCAAGGTGACCTACGGACCTTACCGTGACAAATTCCGTGTCGTCTAGCACTACTACTATTACAACGCGATGCAGCACTGTACTGCTGCTCCTTCCGTATTGCTGACACAGAAATCGGGTTCGGTCAATGTACCGTTTGCATGTTCGTGTGAAAAACACCGATGCTTCTTCGATGTTGAGTTTGGGACAGCACTTAGAAAATCTCGTCTCGAGAGGGATAAGTATCTCACCTCGAGAGGAACCCTATCAGAGAAGGATCGTACAAGAGTTGATCCGAGCTCGGTAGACCAGTCGGATCCTCTTCGGTCTAAGAATAGCAAAACAGAGGTCGAGGGAGGGGTTAAAGTTAGAGAAGTGCAAAATGCAAAGATAAATAGTTTGATCGATTGGGATCCCTCAACCGGTTATGGGTCTTTGTTTTATAGAGGTGGGATGGCTTTATCCCGCAGGGCAATGAATCTCTCAAATTAGAAAATAATTTAGAATTTATCTGCTGAAAACTTTTCTAAATCGACACTATCGAAGTCTCTGGTAAAGTGCCGGATACTCTGATGATCGAAGTATCCGATATGACGTCGAAGGATCCGTCGTGTAAATTCGAGGAATCCGAAAAGACCTGTCGGGCACTCCGACATAAAAACATCAAACTCGAGAGGGCTTACTGGACAGTCCGGCAATGTGTCGGACATTCTGATGGACCGAGTGTCCAAATTCGAGAGGGCTCACTAGACAGTCTGGCACAGTGTCGGACACTTCGGTGGGCAAAGTGTCTAAACCCGAAAAGGCTTATTGGAGGCTCTGACATTGTACCGAACACTCTGGTGAGGCCATTTTTTGGGTGTCACATATGCCCTCACTGCTTTTTGGTGGTCTCTATATCATAAAGTATTCTAAGCACCCAAAAACATCTAAGGGCGATGGTTTTCTCAACTCATCGGACATTGCACCATTTTTGACGACGATATCCTTTATATTGACTATTCTTCCTCTAAGCTTCTTGCCATATACTTGGGTGATACTTTTTCAAGTACCAGCCATTAAGAGCCTTAGGCAATGACTCTCTACTCATATTTTTTATTATGTATACATTTCCGGTGATGACTTTTACTATTTCGTATGACCCTTCCCAACTAGGAGACCATTTTCTGAACTTGTTGCTTCTTGAGGCTACGGGTAGAATAGTTTTTCAAACCAATTCTCCTAACTGAAAAGTTTTGACTTTCACCTTCTTATTGTAGGCTCTAGTAATTCTACCCTTGTCTCTCTCAATTTATTTCAAGGCATTTAAACACTTATCGGTGATTCATCGATATTGTCTAGCATTAGAGTTCTATACTCATTGGTAGATAAATTATTTTGTTTAGCTAATCTTAAAACTCTTAGATTTACCTCGACGGATAAAACGGCCTCTTGTCCATACAAAAGTTCATAAGGTGTTACCTTAGTTACTTCGTGCCTAAATATCCGATGAGCCTACAAAGCTTCTGATAAGACTTCATATCACTTTTTGGGATGGTCTTCTATCTTTTTTAAATAAGTTTAATCAACGTTTTATTGCTAGACTCGGTCTGAACATTGGCCTAAGCATAATATGAAGATGAATTGAGTATCTTAATCCCGTAGAATTCGACAAATTCTTTGACATGACCGGACGTAAAGAAAGTACCTTGGTCGGTAGTTAAAGTTTGCGGTATGCTGAATCTATGAATAATATGCTGGGTAAAGAACTCAATTATCTCTTTGTGCGTCATGTTCTTGAGAGCTACCGCTTCGATCTATTTGGTGAAGTAATCCGTTGCTAATAACACGAAGCGGTGTCCCTTTGAAGACGAAGGATGTATTTGTCCTATGAAGTCCAATCCCCATCCTCAGAGTGGCCACGGTTTTATAATAGGGTTCACCGTGGCAGCGGGCGTCAATTGAATATTGCCAAACTTTTGGCACTCTTCGCACCCCTTGTAGTAACGATAACAATCGGCAATCATAGTTGGTCAATAGAACCCAACTCTTCTTAGCAACTATTTTATTTTTGAAGCCGATTGATGCGTACCACAAATGCCCTCATGAACTTCTCCCATTGCCATTTTGGCTTCATCCTCACCCAAATATTTAAACAGTAAATCATCTCCCATTCGACGGTATAAGTCACCATATTTTAAAGTATATTTGAAAGCTAAATGCCGAACCTTTCTATTCACACTTTGTGATGGACTACGAATATATAAAATTATGGATGATCTCCAATCAAGCGATTCGGCACCATCACATCTTGATGTGTTAGTATTCGAATGCTCTAGGTCCAACACCTCAAGCATCGGTTTCTTATTGACTGAAAATCCACATTTACTAACGTTGTAACCCAATGCTTGTTGAGCAACTCATTGGCTTCACTGTTTTCTAGCCTAGGCACATGATGTATGTTGAATTCATCTATTTTTCTAATGATGTCTAAGCATTTATCTAAGATGGCATTTAATGATCTGTCTAAGCATTGAAAATTTTCAAAAATTTGTTGCACTACTAACAACGAATCACCGAAAGCCTCTACATGCTTAACCCTCATGGACTCCAACATCTCTAAACCGAACAACAATGTTTCATATTCGGCTTGGTTATTGGTGCAATCATACTCTAATCGGTTTGAGAATTCAAAGTATGCATCATGAGAAGATACTAAAACTACACCAACACATCGACCCTCTTTACAAACCGATCCATTAAAATATAATTTCTAAAAGGTAAAAGTAACATAAGCAACATTTAGATTATGTTCTAAATCAATCCGATGTTAAACAATGAAATTAGCAATAATTTGGCCTTTTATGAATTTCAACGATTCATAAGCCAAATCATATTCAATCAATGCATAAGCCCATTTACCAAGCCTACCACTAGAAATCGGCCTATGCAACATATGTTTAATAACATCGGTTTGATAAGCAACCACACAAGTACTAGATAACAAATAGTGTCTCAACTTGGTGTAAGAATGATGCAAGAAAAAACATAGTTTCTCGATAAGAGTGTACCTTGTTTTCGCATCAATCAATCGTCGGCTCACATACGTGATCACATACTCCTTTCCTTCGGCTTCTTGTATCAAAACAGCACCAACTACATCATCTTTCGCCGCTACGTAAAGACAGAAAAGGACTCCTCTCTTAGGCGCCCTATGCACCGGTGGCGAAGACAAGTATGCTTTGATCTTTTGAAAAGCTTATTGCTGTTTTGCCCCTCAAGTAAATTCGGCTTCATTCTTTAGCCGAAAAATAGGATTAAATGCATTAATCTTTCGCGACAAGTTGAAAATGAATCGCTTTAAGTAATTCACTTTTCCTAAAAAGCTTTGCAACTCTCTCTTACAAGCAGGTACTTGCACGTTCCTAATTGCCTCTATCTTCTTAGGACCTATCTCTATGCCCTTTTCATGAATTATGAAGACTAAAAACTTCCCGGCCGATACATCAAAAGCACATTTGAGCGGATTTATTTTCAAACCGAAATGACGTATTCGGTCGAAAGCAAGTTATAAATCGACCAAGTGAGAATCTAAAGCGGCCATTTCGATCACCACATTATCGATGTAAATATCTATAATAACATCAAGTAAATCATGAAAGATAAAGTTTATGGCTCTTTGATACGTGACACCCGCATTCTTTAATCTAAAATTCATAACAACTCACTCAAACAATTATACAAAACCGAGACATCTAAAAACAGTTTTAGACATATCCTCTTTGATCGAAAGCATTATTAATCAACATATCGGCTATGGGCATAAGATATTCATCTTTAATAATGACTCTATTTAAAATTTTGAAATCAATGTAAACTCTAATCTTATCAGTGTTCTTCTTTTCCACCGACACGATGTTGGATATCCACTCCGCATACCTGCAAGGTCTTATGAATTTTGCATCAAGTAATCGGTTAATTTCTTGTTTAATCTGATCATGCATATTCGAGTTAAACCTCCTCATCGGTTGCTTAAAAGGTCCAAAACCATATTTTATTGAAAGATGATGTTCAACTAACTCGCGGCTCAACCTGAACATTTCATTATAGGACCATGCAAAACAGTCCACATATTCATTTAGTAAATCGATTAGCTTTACCTTATAATTGGCTTTCAGATTTTTATTTATATAAGTTGGTCTCGGATTATCATAGCTGCCAAGGTTCACCTCTTTGAGAGGATCGACCGATGTGAATCTTTTTCCTAACTTATCCATATCTTCTATTTTCTCGATAGCTTCGCACATATCGTTCATATTGGACTGATAGTGTTCGACTCTTTTTTGCAACCAATCAAGACTAGAATCTATTAAATCATATTATATGGTTGACCCAATTCTCCATCGGCTTTACATTGATCGGTACAAAACCATTTCTAGTCACACTAAAAAAATCATAATCCGTCAAGTCTAAACCGGTAAAGCACTTGATGGCATCATACGACAAAGAAGATTCGGCCATAGCAACACAAGCCAATGCATCTGCAAGAACCACCTCTACATTATAACCAATCTATTGTATTAAGAATTGGTGTAAGGTAAAAGGAAAACATCTATTGGAATGAATCCAATCACGCCCTAAGATCAAGCTATAACTACCGCGCACATTGGCAACAAAGAAAGCAGTAGCCATGGTCTTGCTTCCAACGGTGAGTTCCATAGAAGCGACCCCTTTAGCCTCGATAGGGTCTCCTTCTCTCACACCGTTCAAAGTCATGTTGGTTCGGATGAGCTTGTCATCGGCCTTACCTAGCTTCTTAAACAAAAAATACGGCATTAGATTAACAATAGCACCGCTGTCTACAAGCATGCGAGAAATCGGTGAACCATTAATATGACCTCTCACATAGAGGGGTTTTAAATGGTTCTCCGATTTCTCGGGCTTTTCGAAGATAGAAATTTTCGGCCCAAAGTCGAATTGTGCCATGACTTTTTCTTTCTCTATAAGCGAATAATCGAAAAAGAATAAACAAATGGTGTTAATGTCAATACCTTCCCGAGGCGGTGTAGGCTCGTAGTCCAAGAGGTCGTCATCGTCGAACTCGGACATGTCGACATCTCCTGTGGGTGAGGGCGCTGTGGAGTCCTCTCCCAAGACGGCTCGGCCAAACTAAGTGGCTTCGGAGTAGCCTTCGCTTCCTCCGTCACTGGTGGAGTAGGGGCCTCGGGCTCCTTAACTCTCCACTGCTTACTTTGAGGGACCATCGGCTTGATCTCGTTGAAAACCTCGTCCCTCTTTTTCTCCACCTCTTCTTCTCGCATCTTTTGAAGGCGCGGCCTTTGGAGCTTACTCTTTTGAGTGTGGGTCAAGCCAGGCGGACACCACCTCAGTTGCGTGTACTTGGAGGAGCTCTTGCTGCTGCTAGCTTCATGGTCACGGGAAGCCTTTTTGACCGGATCATCTAAAGTGATCGGTCCCGTGAAAACTCCTCCGATTTTGACATTAGTTGTGCTGATTTTCACGACACCTCTGGATGCACTCTCTTGATGAACAATGGTGGAGGGAGCAGGTACATTAGCTTGCTTTGGGCGCCATTCTTGTTTAGGCGCGGTGGTGAAGCTCCCTCTTTAAGCCTTTATCGGTTGATAATCCGTTTGATCCAGGATAGGGTTAGAGAGCCTTATGAAGACATCTCCTCTCGGCCCGTTTCACCTTAGATGAAACAGTGGGTATGGCATCGGCAGAACAGAAATCGGTGGCATGGGCATCGATGGCGTGTGCATCCCTGGTTCCATGTATGGATGACACACCAAGAACGGTGGACAAGGCATAGGATGAAACTACAGTGGCGGCACCCCGAAGCTATGTGGAGGGAAAAGAGGAGGGGGCATATGCACATTCATGGTTGGCATCATCTCTTTTCTAGGTGGGCTGTCTCCCCTAGGTGGCGACCTTGGCCGCTTCATAGACCATTATTTAAATCGGTATTTTGATTCTTGTATTTAGCCATGAGACGGTCGAAGATGCTTTTGGGCCCCATCGTCCGATCCGTAGCTTTACCTTGGTTTACCTTTCACTTACCCACCTTCGGTTTCTTTGACTTTATCATCTTGGGCCGTGGAACTTGCCCCTCAGGTCTAGAGCCTGGGATGGTGACTTTGAGAGACTCTTGACCATCGAGGGACGTCTCGAGCATTACCTTTTTAGAAGCCCCTTTCTCACTTGAACAAATAGGCATCTCCTCACTGGTGATCACGTTCTTCTACTTGGTCGTATTGGTTTGATGAGGTCGAATCAACACTTTGTAATTGAGCTCTAGAGCATTGATGGGGAAGGGGTGCTTGTCAATCTGTATTTTCTTAAGACTCAATCGTCCCTCATTAAGGGTCGATTGGACCTGTCGACAAAAAATATTGCAATCATTAGTAGTATGAGAATAAGAGTTATACCATTTACAATATGCCCTACGCTTAATCTCATCCACCGAAGGTAAAATATATGCGATCTTAACGTATCCACTTTTGTGCAGCTCATCAAATATTCTATCACACTTAGCTACATCAAATGTGTATTTTACATCGTTTTTTCGATTGTTATGAACCGATTTGAGCGAATCACAAGCAAACGATTTGGGCTTATATGGCCAAACGAACTCGACAGTCAAAATGTCATTAGAATCATTATCGGAGCTATCTGAATCATGTTCTACGACGTGCATGTTATAACAGGTCTTATAATTTTGTTTTGTTTCTTTACTTCAGCTCTCTTGAGTCGAAGCTCTTTATTGGAGGTGAGTGACTGTGATAAAATCGTACCCCTCCAACTTCTCCCTAAGATGCGACCGTAAAACATTAAAAGCTAGGTCAGTTAAGTTTTTTTCAAAAATTATTAAATTAAAGCATCGATTCTTAACATCTCTAAACCGTCGAACATAGTCAACGACGGATTTCTCTTTTCTTTGCCGAACCGATGTCAAATGTGACAATTTTAATTCATTGTCCCCGAAGTAAAAATGATCATGGAACTTACGCTCTAATGACTCTCAAGTGTAAATGGAGCTCGGGGACAATGACGAAAACCAAGAGAAAGCGGTTCTGGTTAGCGATAATAAAAGCAAACATATTTTTAAAGTCTCACTAAAACCCGCTTCTTCTAATTGTGCTACATATTGACTAATGTGGTCTCAAGTGGTTTTGCTATCTTCGCCATTGAATTTGACGAAGTCGAGAACACGCCATCCTATGGGATATGGGACCGAATCAAAATACGCAGGGTATGGTTTTTGATAAAAATTTGATTCCTCCCCTTAAAGTCCACTCCTAACATCTCACGAAATTGTTTATTTAAGTTCTTAATACGCGTCATACACTTCTCTATGTTGGCAAGGAGTGGCCTACTAGACATACTCGATGGTGGAGGGTGTGCGCTTCTTTTCATGACGCTAAATATTTCATTAGGGACAGGGCTATGAGGGATTCTCGTACCGCTTGATGGGATGGACGGTGTGCTATATGCAACGGTACGGTAAGGAGGAACAATGCTAGCCAATTCACTCAATCGGTTCATGGACGGATTGGAGATGCTAGGAATTAGCTCTATAATAGTGAGAGACACTACTAAAGCGTTGGCTTGCACGGGTGATGAAAATCTAGTTTGTTCACTAAATGAGTTCAATGGCATGCCATACGTAGGTTGTTCTACATTAGAGGTAGTAGGCGCTGATGTACTAGCTACACGTGCAACATGAGATGATGATGTAATGCTAACATTTTTAGTTTTATACAAGTTTTCTTAAATCATGTATTGCATATCATTAGTTAAGACCTTTTTCATGTCGAAAAAGTAATATGAAAGGTTTTCAAAAGTAACGTGAGGGCGTGAAGATGTCCTTACATTAGTAGCACCCATGGCCGCGTCGTCGTCGACAGCCGAAAGAACGAGCTCCTTCACTTGAGAGATCGCGCTCTGACGGTTCTTTTTTAAACACGCCAAGTACTCCTGCAGGTTCCGCTTCTCGCGCACCTTGCGCACCTCTTCGGAGGCTTTTCGGCGTTCAAGAACGCCTTGCGCGCTTCATTAGACAACTCCTTCAAAGATGACACGACGATGTTCGTCGTGGAGATCTTGGAGGTCATAGTGAAAACAACATTTGGTTTGTGCAATTAAAATCACTCGTCCTCAGCGGAGTCGTCAAAAAGTGTGTTGACGCTGAAATCGGGTCCGGGCTAACGCACCGCTCGCACGTCCGTGTGCGGGAACGCCGGCGCTTCTTCAACGCTGGGTTTAGGACAGCACATGAAAAATATCGTCTTGGGAGGGACTCCGTCGGAGGAGGATCATATTAGAGTTGATCCGGGCTTGGTCAGACCTTCGGTCGTCGTCGGAACGAAGGAAGAACAGTAAAACGGGGGTTGAGTGAGGGGATTAGGGTTAGAGAAGTACAAAATATGAAGACAAATACTTTGATTGATTGGGATCTCCTCAACTGGCCATGAGCCTCTGTTTTATAGAGATGAGATGGTCGTGTCCTGCAGGGTAACGAATCCCTCAATTTAGAAAATAATTTAGAATTGATCTGCTGAATTTTTTTTAAAATCGACACTACCAGAGTCTTCGTTAAAGTGCCGAACACTCCATTGATCGGAGTATCTGATATGACGCCGAAGGATCTGTCGTGTAAATTCGGAGAACCTGAAAGGGTCTGTCGAACACTCCGGTGTACAAAACACCGAATCTGAGAGGGCTTATCGGACAGTCCGACAATATGCTGGATACTCCGATAGGCCGAATGCTCAAACCTAAAAGGATTTACCCAACAGTCTAATACAGTATCGGATACTCCGAAGAGCGAATTGCCTAAACTCTACAGGACTTATCGGAGGCTTCGTTCCGACACTACGATGAGACAATTTTTTTTTCCGTCAACACATGTGCCCAGCTATAACACCACGTTTCGCACGATTATCCGAAACCTTAATCTTTGACTGCTACCCATGGGTGCCTGTTAAACTTGGGAAGATGCTTGTCGCTAGGAGAGTAAAATTCAACGAAAGAAAAAGACGCGTTCCTAAACCAAGAATAAGATAAATTCCAGCCCGTAGTGACGCTGACTTGTTTTGTAGAGTACTAAGATTGTTACTTTCCTGTGTGGTTCGTGTGGGGGGGAATTAAAGGTCATTTTCTTGACTGGTTGTACCTCGTAACTAAAAGGCGGTTTCGCTTTCTCACAAGGACCAGTTCTTCCGATCACGCATGAGACGGACACTTACTGATAGGCTTTTTTTTTTTCCGAACAAATACTGCTAGCCTGTTGATGGAGTAAGTTTTCCCACTAGACTAGTTATTCCTGTTTCGACGTGTTCCAAATGGAAAAAATGTCTCAGCCGTGCTACAATGGTTAGGCCCCTTTGGATTGAAGGAAAAACATAGGAAAAATGTAGGATTTGGATTCTATAGGAATTTCTATTGTACATGTCTTTGTTTCACAGGATTCATGCTTAGGAAAACTGCAGAAAAGTTTTCTTTGATAGCAGTTTTGTAGGAATTTTACAGAATTGGAAGCGTGAAGTCTGATCTTATTTTTTCTTCCTTCGCGTTGGTTCGAGGCATCCCATAGTCATTAGCCCACGCTGACGGGGGTCAAGAAATAGTAGCTCATTTGAAAAATTATACGGTTGTGTGAAAAACCGTCACATTGATTTGACTGAATATTTGCTTTCATTGTGAAGTGATGTTGCTTTGATGGCCTGAATTAACTTCTGACACGTTTATCCACTTTTAATTATAAAAGTATTAAACATGAGACTAATTAAAATCTTTATAAAAATCTTATGTTTTTCTAGTGACCTATCCAAACAACTATTCCTTTATAAATCTTATGTTTTTCAATTCTCTGTTTTTCATATACATTTATATTTTATTTCTGTGTTTTTCCAATTTCCAAAGAGCCCTAAAATGAGAACGATGCTTTTGGCAACAATGTAAGTACTCCTTATAATATCTTAGCGATAAAACGAAGGGCAGTTGGCAGGTGTAACCACTACGTCGTCGACTGGTCGTCGTAGCAGCTTCCTCAATTATCCAAAGCCCCATCGGCCTGATAGGCGGGATTGGTACAGGCGTGATTCAAACGGAAGCATGTGCATTAATAATCAGATAAACAGCAAAGTATCTCCCGTCATTTTTTTTTGTGAAACTTTAGTCGTACCGAAATGAATGGACCGAGGCAGGTGAGATATAGCCAGAAGGCCCAGAACGACTGGTTACATTCATTCACGCCCCTGGGACCAGTAATCAAACCGGCAGCCGGCGCTCTGGTCAAGTCCACCCCAGGGAAACGAGTAAAGCAGCGAACCAAGACCCACACGGCTCTGCCCAGCCACGACACGCGAGGCCTCGGACGCGCGCCCCTTTTTCCCGCTCGCTCCCGCTATAAATCCCCGGCAGACTGCCTCCTCCGGCACCGCGTCGCACACACACCATCTCCTCGACTCCGAACTCCGAAGACGCGAGAGCTAGCTAGTTTGGGAGCCGAGCGAGCGAGCGAGCGAGAAGATGCTGGGCGGGATCATCGGCGACCTGACGGGGCTGAACAAGAATGCGCGGCTCAAGGGCACGGTGGTGCTCATGCGCAAGAAGGTGCTGGACCTCAACGACTTCGGCGCCACCATCATCGACGGCATCGGCGAGTTCCTCGGCAAGGGCGTCACGTGCCA
Source organism: Zoysia japonica (assembly GCA_001602275.1). Classification (NCBI taxonomy): domain Eukaryota; kingdom Viridiplantae; phylum Streptophyta; class Magnoliopsida; order Poales; family Poaceae; genus Zoysia; species Zoysia japonica. Next base: position 544,214 of record BCLF01000014.1, read on the forward strand.
GCTCGTCAGCTCCACGCTCATCGACCCCAGTGAGCACCCGCCTCGATCCCCTAGCTTCCCTGTAGCTTTCCCTGCTAGCTCTTCCTTCAGTTTGTTCATAAGTTTTTTTACACATAAGTAAAGCTAGACGTACTAGGAGAACTGTGTGGGCGGCCGGCCGTGGATGATGGATCGGCTTTGCCTCGGCTCTCGGTCGTCTTTGACAGGACGTGGAAAGACGAGCGCCGAGAGCGGCAGCACCCGGGAAAAGGACAGCGAGCTCCGGGAGCAGGGCACCGGATGCTCGCGACAAAGTGAAAAGAACGAAGCAGCGGCAACAGCAGCTGCTTAGATAAAAGCGAGGGAGAAACCTTTACAATTTTACTCTACCTGGGAACCAGATTCTCTCTTGGTTATCCGCGCAAGAAACCACGGCGCGACGCGTGCATGCGCGACACGCCGCTCACCACCTCCATGCCCCCTGAGTCCCTGACACATCGTGACACGAACGAACTCACCGATCGACGCGCGTGTTGTGTCTGTGCAGACAACGCGAACCGCGGCCGTGTGGGCGCGGAGGCGAGCCTGGAGCAGTGGCTGACGAGCCTGCCGTCGCTGACCACCGGCGACTCCAAGTTCGGCGTCACCTTCGACTGGGAGGTGGAGAAGCTCGGCGTCCCCGGCGCCGTCATCGTCAAGAACCACCACAACTCCGAGTTCTTCCTCAAGACCATCACGCTGGACGACGTCCCCGGGCGCGGCACCGTCACCTTCGTCGCGAACTCGTGGGTCTACCCCGTCGGCAAGTACCGGTACAACCGCGTCTTCTTCGCCAACGATGTGAGTCCATCTACTGCTCTCTTTCCATCTTTTTGACTCTTGGGTCTTGGCGATATTTGGCGTGCATTTTCAAGGATTATCTTCAGGGTTAGTAGTTGGTGTTTAGATAGGGTGATTTGGTGAAGAATTTTATTCTGTAGTATGGACTGGTACAAGTGGTACTAGTGTAACTGCTTCAGTAGGTCCACGCGTTCTAGGGTCCTTGAATGTGCATCTGCGTTCTGAACCTGAGTGGCATGTGGGCTCACGTGACCCAAGTGTTACACGTCCGTTCTTGAGAGGGTTTCATGACCCGAGAAAGCTTTTTAAAAGATGGGATCGATCGATGGTTGTACCAATGCAATCAAGTCCACTTTCTAGAGGGGGTTAATTAAGTAAAAATGATGACGATCAAGTACTAATTCCGGTCAAATTTTCCTTCCTTTGTTTAAAGTAGTAGGAGCAAATTCAAACCCCCGTGCGTAACACCATTTGATCCGGTCAACTTTGAAGAAAGCAGCCGGAATTTTCTGATTTTGATTTAACAATGTGCTGGCTGCTTGACTGACGCAACGGCAACGCGATGCAGGCGTACCTGCCGAGCCAGATGCCGCCGGCGCTGCGGCCTTACCGCGAGGACGAGCTCCGCAACCTGCGCGGCGACGACCAGGAGGGTCCATACCAGGAACACGACCGCGTCTACCGCTACGACGTCTACAACGACCTCGGCTCGCCGGACGACAACAACCCGCGCCCCATCCTCGGCGGCTCCGCCGAGCACCCCTACCCGCGCCGGTGCCGCACCGGCCGCAAGCCCACAAAGACCGGTGCGTGCGCGGCACTCTCCCTCGCTCTATCTGTATTACCCTTCATGACACGTGGACCCGTATGCGCAGTATCTTTGGAAGACGGGCCCACTGTCAGCTGTCGGAGAACTTGTACAGAAATGTTGACTGACTTTGACTTGACCCGTGTCGTGACTCTGCAGACCCGAACTCGGAGAGCCGGCTGCCGCTGCTGCTGGCGCCGGTGCAGCAGATCTACGTGCCCCGGGACGAGGTGTTCGGGCACCTCAAGATGTCGGACTTCCTAGGGTACTCCATCAAGGCGATCGCCAAGGGGATCGTGCCGGCGGTGCGCACGTACGTGGACACCACCCCCAAAGAGTTCGACTCGTTCGAGGACATCATACGCAACCTCTACGAGGGCGGGCTCAAGCTGCCCGAGGTCCCGGCGCTCGAGGAGATGCGCCGCCTCTTCCCGCTCCAGCTCGTCAAGGACCTCCTCCCCGACGCCGGCGACTACCTGCTCAAGCTCCCCATGCCGCAGATCATCAAAGGCACGCACGTGTTCTCTTATTGATCACTACCACGACGCAGTGACGCACACCTCACTGACAGTGTGGGTGGTTGTGAATGACCCTGACTGACTGAATGCTGCGGGCGTTGTGGTGAAAAAAAAAAACAGAGGACAGGAATGCGTGGAGGACCGACGAGGAGTTCGCGAGGGAGGTGCTCGCCGGCGTCAACCCGATGATGATCACGCGCCTCACGGTGAGTGAACTGAACGAACGGCCGAAGAGCTTGACCACCCGGAAATGAAAATGAAACGCGCCTGACGTGCAACCCGCTCTACCTCTGTTCGATCGGTCGCAGGAGTTCCCGCCGAAGAGCACGCTTGACCCCAGCAAGTACGGCGACCACACGAGCACCATCACGGCGGTGCACGTCGAGAGCAACCTCGAGGGCCTCACCGTGCAGCAGGCGCTGGACGGCAACCGGCTCTACATCCTGGACCACCACGACCGGCTCATGCCGTTCCTGGTCGACGTCAACAACCTGAAGGGCAACTTCATCTACGCCACCAGGACGCTCTTCTTCCTGCGCGGCGACGGCAGGCTGGCGCCGCTGGCCATCGAGCTGAGCGAGCCGCAGGTCCAGGGCGACCTGACCACGGCCAAGAGCAAGGTCTACACGCGGGCGTCCAGCGGCGTCGAGGCGTGGGTGTGGCAGCTCGCCAAGGCGTACGTCGCCGTCAACGACTCCGGCTGGCATCAGCTCATCAGCCACTGGTACGACAACACTATCTTGCTCAGTAATGTGTCGAGATACTGCGAGATTTACTAGCGCATGATCGCTCGATCTCACTATCTCAGGCTGAACACCCACGCTGTCATGGAGCCGTTCGTGATCGCGACGAACCGGCAGCTGAGCGTGACGCACCCCGTGCACAAGCTCCTCCACCCGCACTACCGCGACACGCTGAACATCAACGCCCTGGCGCGGCAGACGCTCATCAACGGCGGCGGCATCTTCGAGATGACCGTCTTCCCCGGCAAGTACGCGCTCGCCATGTCCTCCGTCGTCTACAAGACCTGGAACTTCAACGAGCAGGCCCTCCCGGCCGACCTCATCAAGAGGTGAAAAAAAAACATCATTCTTTGTTCGACGCTACTTATATATAAATCGAATGAGAACTCCATCATCGCAGGATCAGAAAAGTGTACTGATCAATGCCGTTTGAAATGGAACGCAGGGGTGTGGCAGTTGAGGACCCGTCGAGCCCGTACAAGGTGCGTCTGCTGATCAAGGACTACCCGTACGCGTCGGACGGATTGGCGATCTGGCACGCGATCGAGCAGTGGGTGAGCGAGTACCTGGGCATCTACTACCCGTCCGACGCCACGCTGCAGGGCGACGCGGAGCTGCAGGCTTGGTGGACGGAGGTGCGCGAGGTCGGGCACGGCGACCTCAAGGACGCGCCGTGGTGGCCGAAGATGCAGGCCGTGTCGGAGCTGGCCACGGCCTGCACGACCATCGTCTGGATCGCGTCGGCGCTGCACGCGGCCGTCAACTTCGGGCAGTACCCGTACGCCGGGTACCTCCCGAACCGCCCGACGGTGAGCCGGCGCCGCATGCCGGAGCCGGGGACCGAGGAGTACGAGGAGCTGGAGAAGGACCCCGAGCGCGCGTACATCCACACCATCACGAGCCAGCTCCAGACCATCATCGGCATCTCGCTGCTGGAGATACTGTCCAAGCACTCGTCCGACGAGGTGTACCTCGGCCAGCGTGACACGCCGGAGTGGACGTCGGACGGCAAGGCGCTGGCCGCGTTCAACCGGTTCAGCGAACGGCTGGTGGAGATCGAGAGGAAGGTGGTGGGCGAGAACCGCGACCCGGAGCTCAAGAACCGCAACGGGCCCGCCATGTTCCCGTACATGCTGCTCTACCCCAACACCTCCGACCGCAAGGGCGCCGCCGCGGGGCTCACCGCCAAGGGCATCCCCAACAGCATCTCCATCTGAGCAGCTTGTCCAGTTCTTTCACTGTGCCACGTGTGGTCGCGTCCGAGCTGGCGTGTCAATAAGCAAATCTTGTGCTCCCTATAAAAGAGATCGATGGGTGTGTTTGTGCGAGACGGTTAATGGAAATAAAGATTACTGAACAAGTGAATGTTGCTGCGCCCCAATCTAAAATCGTAAGCAAAATATATCAAATTAGTACAAGACGCAAAATGACCCTGAACCAAAGATAATGATAATAATTAACGGAGGCATAGATAATATACTCCCTTCATCTTGACCAATGATTTTGATAACTTTAATTAAGTTTAATATCATAAATTATATATATTATAAAAATATTTTTTATGAATATAAAAATACAAATACTAGATTTTTCAGTTTAACTGAATATATAAAAATCATTGATCAAAGTGTAAGTCAGCAAAAAATAGAAATAAACTTGTACTGAGACATCTAACACAATGATGTGAGCTGTCGGTATCCCTGACAATGACGTACTTGTAATAGCCTGTATTCGTTGGGCTGGAATTTCCTTTCTCTCATTTGGCCCAGACCTGCTAACCTTCTCGCGATCTCGGTCTCGCGATCTCGGCCGTCGGTTCGCCTTCAATCCAACGGCTCTTCTCATCCTACACCCCCCCCGGCAGCTCCCCTCAATTTTCCTTCTCAACCCTAGCCGCCGGCCACCCCATCTCCAGCTGCCTCCTGCGCCAGCCGCCTCCAGCCAGCCGCAACCGCCTCTGCGTCTCCATCCCCACCAGCTCGCGTGCGCCCGCGTCTCGCCCTGCTCCGCACGCCCAGCAGCTAGCCGTTGCGTCGCCCCTGTCTAGCCGTCGTGCGTGCCCTCTGCCTGCAC
>BCLF01000014.1:549429-568174 GCA_001602275.1 Zoysia japonica
CCTGCTCGCTCTTCGCAGTGCACCGTCGCACCGCCGCTCGCCCCCAGTATCGCGCCGTCCACCACCCCAGCACCGGCAGCCCTGCGTCGCACCCTGCCCCCCGCAGCAACGCGCCTCCTCGAGCCTCACCTCGGTTCGCGCTGTTTCGTGTCTGAGCTCCGTCGAGCCCGCGCGGGAGCTCGTCTTCCTCGTCGCCAGGAGCCACGTCGTCCTCGACGTGCGTCTCTGTTCTCGTCCCCTGCAAGGCCTGGTCCGTCTGTCCTCGTCACGTGTCCCTGTGCCGTGCCTTCTGTGCAGCACCGTGTGACGTCGTCGTCGATCTCGAGCCGCCCCGACGCGCCTGCCTCGTCGTCGTGCCACTCTCTTCCGTGCTCGTAGCGGCGACATCCTCTCGGCTTCGTCCTCGGTCCGTCTTCGACCCTCATCGAGCCTCGGTCGTCGTTCTCTGCACCGCTCATCTCTGGCCGCACCTCGTCGCCCTCGCGCGGAGCCGCGCTGCGCGCAGCGTCCTTGCTCGTCGTCGGTCCCCATCTCGCAGGCGCCGCGCTGCCCCGTCATCGACCTTGCCCCGGTCCTCGTCCATGTTTCCATCATCAGCAGTGGGGCCCTTTGTCGTCGGCCAGTCAACTGTACCCCTATTGTTCTTCTCAGATCAGTGGATCGTAATCGTCCTTCTCTGTTTGAACGCCTGGCACCAAGCCTCTTCGTCGACGCCCTCGAGTTCGATCGGTCAGTAGGTTCGCGTCGGCCTCTCCACTCAATCTCGGTGAGCTCTTGCGCCACTTTTTCTCTTGGTTAGAGATCGAGTAGGTCAATGGATGTGTAAGATTGCTATTGTTTTGGCTGTCATCTTTGTGGCATGTTCCTGTGCAGGTTAGAGCTCTGTGGAAGTGGGCTTTTCCGTTCATTGCCGAGCTTCGCCGTCGTCCCTGTTTGACGATCTTCGTCCGTACTGTCGCCCTGCTTATCGCCCCGGCTCCGTCCTCGGCAGGTCTTCCCCGTGGTGAGATGCTCGTAGTCGTTGGATTTGTTTCCTGTTGAGCGCTGCGTGTGGTGTGCTGGTGGTGACCGTTCCTTGAGCAGGGTCAGTGGAGCCTTGTCTTTCAGTTCGTGCCGTCTAGCTTCGTGCGTGAGGTTTCATCTTCGACCTTCCTTCCGCAGTTAGTAGAGTTCATCAAATCAAGCCTTCTGTGAGCTGTGCAGCATCTACTCCTTTTAATTTCAGTTGTGTATGCTTTGTTTCCGTCCCTATCTGATGTCATTGTCTGCTTCTTTAGTTGAGAGTCAGTTAGGCGTGAACCGTGTTGCAGGCCGTCTGAACTCAAGGTTCCGAGGTTCGCATCGTCTCCCGTTTTGCGACGTCTCCGTCCAGCGTCTTCGGCTCCGTCTCAAGCTACATCCCCGTCGTCGCTCATGCCGTCCTCGTTGTCCGTCGTCGTGTCGGCGGGCGAGGTCTTCGTCCTGTTGTCCGAGTTCATCGCTGTCTTCGTTTTGGCTCGGCCGTCTCTGGTGACTTTTCTCTGTTACTGTTGTTTCCGTGGTCGTTGTTTCCGTTGGTTGGACCTTGAACTCTATCTGTGCCAGGAGGAACAAATCGTCGGAGCGTGAGCACGTCTTCATTTTCCGTGTTCTGTTGGTATGCTGTGTTGGGATTAAGCCAGGTTGGTGTTTGTTTTCAGGTCGGTGGATCACCGCCGTTCTTTGTGTCCGACGCCCAGGATTTGAGCTACGCCGTCTTCACCTCGACCTGTGTTCTCACAGCTTTCCTTCAGCTCTTGCTCAAGTATCAGTGAGCATCTCTATATCTCTGTTCAATTTCTCGTTGTTTCATTTCAATCCGTGAGTGCTAACTCCTCCATCTCTATCCTTCATTGGTCGGTTTCGCTTTGAGCCACCACTTCGAGTGCAGGTTCAACCGTTCACGTCGTTGTTCCTAGGGTTAGCTCACTGATCATTTCGTCAGAGAGTTTTCGTGCCCTTGACGTTGCCGACTCTTCGTTGAACCAAGCTGTGGTAAGCTCTGGTCCCTTGTTCTTGCATCTTTTTTGTCGCTTAGCAAAGTTCACAAATCGTGGCTACGAGTTGGTACTGAAGTCTAAGTTTTTTGTTGTGTGCAGGGATCGTTCCAGCTCTAGGCCAAGGTCAGCGGAGTCGGCTGTGACCGAGCCCAAGTTTGGAGTTGTTTGGTCATGTCGAGTTCCGGCGCTGCTTTTGCCTTCGGTCATCATCCCTGTGGTCTTGCTTCAACCTTGGCTCAAGTTTTGGTGAGCACTTCTGTCCTTTCGTTTTCTTTTCTGTTAGTTAGGCCGATCCGTAGCTCGTATGGTGCCCAGTTCGTTCTCTAGTCATGCAGCCGGTGACCATCCCGTGGGTCACGTGACAGGCACCGTGTCCAAGCCTTTGGACACGTGTTCACGGTCCGGCTGTGACCCAGCTTGTGGTCACGTGGATGTGACTGTGTTCGTGCCTCAGTTCTTTCCTGTTCGGTCCAACGTGTGACCAGATCCTTTGAACCGTGCCGTCTACTGTGTTCGAACCCCGATTCTCACACGTTCGGCCTAGTCCGTCTTTGATCCAGTTTTTGTTTGATCCGTGTATCCGTTCGTAGAGTCCATTCTAGTAGTTGTTGAGTCGTCTTTTTTAGTTTTTCACCTGTTTTTCGTGCCGTTTGTCTAGCTAGAGATGTTGCCAAGTTTTTGAAGACTGTTCTGCATGAGGACCTAGATCCTAGATGGGATCTCGACTCACAAGGCAAGCCGTGCTCCTTGACCAATTTTGATCTTAGCTTTTAAACTGCATGTTTTGTTTGAAACCATAATTTGCATGCCAACTATTTTAAAATATGCTAGCAACATTCTCAAGCCGTGCCTATTTATCGTTCCACATATTATGAGCCCTAAGACTGCTTTAGTCTTATTGCTTTACTTTTATACTTAGCCATGCTTAGTTACATTTATTTACTATAATTCACATCTTATCACTATAAAAATAAAATTTGTGTTAAATGCTTTTGAACTGTGATTCAAATGTGTGTGTTTTGCAAATAACTCTATACAAACTATTTAGCGGGGGCAGGCTGGAGTATGAAGTGCTGGGGGAGTCTTGGGAAGTCTTTGTTGACATACCTGTTGCGGGTACACATAAGGTTCCGGCTTTTGGACCTTTCGAGAGGTTTGTTGGTTGTTGGTGTTGAGGTTGGAGAGATAGCCTGCCTCGGCAATTAAGGACCGAGTCCTTCGAGCCTTGTACGCTCAGTCGATAACCATGCACACTATGTTACCCTATATGAGCAGTAGCTTGATCTTGAAGCTTGTCGAGACTGGTTGTTTACCCATGAGTTGGCGGTGACGTGTTAGTGTGGTGTAAAGCTATGACTCCGCACATAAGATCGAGATACCCCACCTGATCATTGGTAGGCTCTTCACAGCTTCAAGACCCGATTGCGTAGGCACTTGGGATCTCTATCTTAGAGGACGAATATCGCCAGTTAAAGCTTGTGAATGGGTCTTGTGTGGTTACTATATCGAGGGTGGCGGCCGCGGTCCTAGCTATGGTGCCACTTCTCGTGAGTCCAGGTGCATAAACTCTGCAGAGTTACAGTTAATGTGCATTGCCACGTTCTTTTTGAATGACACCCCCTGAGTTGTGCTACTCATTTGAGTAGTTTTGTTTTCTTCCCTCTACTTCTGTTTTAAAATGTTTTGGACTCCGGCTTTTGAGTTGTAGCCGGGTGTGGAGATTACACCGGTATTTAAAATGAACCCTCGTTCAAGATAATGGAGATCTCTGCGGGGTAAGATAATAGAATCGAACTGTTTTAAAATAAAACTTCTTGTATCTTTAAAATAAAATGTTTTTAGCTTGCATTTAGCACTTGAGCCAGCTTTCATCTTTAAAACTATCCTTTGCATGCATACGTTGTTGATAGATAGTACGCGGTTTGCTGAGTATTCACGTACTCACGGTTTTTCACGCTTTTTTTTTCAGAGGTCAGCTAGATGATCATTCTCGTCTGTCTTCAGGTCGTGGTTTGAGGTTCGCTCTGCACTCGAGTTGCCTGTGGAGGAAGTGGTTCGTCTTGATGTTTGCTCTCATCCGTTGTTTCTGCTGCTGTTCCAGTTCTTCGATTCTAGGTAGTTTTGTTTTGCTATAAGAAGTTAAGTAAGTCTTATGATGATTTAATTTATATTATCCTTATTTACTTATTTACTCACTCTGTTATGATTTTTGATTGATCACTTGTGATAAATGTGTTTGTCAACTTTTTAGGATTGGCGACACGTAAGATCGGGCCTTATCTAAAGCTAAAAATACCGATCGTTACAGTACTAAAGTTGAATCAAATCACTAACCCCACTGTGAAAGAGACATGCAAATATTTCGCGGAAGCTGGGCAGTAGAACGCCGCCGAGCCAGCGACCCAACGGCCCACACGGCACCACCATCTGCTTCCTCTCATTCTCAGGCGGTCCAGTCACCCACCGAACGCTGGCACTCCCACCAAGGCTGATCAGGCAACGCTGTCAGTAAAGAAACGGTGACCGACAAGCCTGAAGCTTTTGCTGGCTCTTCCTACGAACAGTGGAGCAAAGTATACATGATTGTGATTCGTCGTAGTAGTAGTAGTACTAGGTGGATGCTGTCTGTCTGCTTCACTACCTTTAATCACTCTATGGCATCGTCGAGAGAATTATTTTGGTGCCTGCGGAGCAATCCAAACGACAGCAGTTCCCTGAATTCCTGCGTGGTGAGTGAAGCTGATAGGAACGATGAAAGGGACGTGTGCTCCATACAAAACTGAATGCATCAACTCAAATGATACGAACTACCGTACATAATCTATCTATATCTATGATTTTGTAGAAACTTCACTTTAGAAACAACAGTGTATTATTTTGCGTCATTGGATCTTCATCATCTATTGTGAGCCGTTGGATGTGATATCCATCGCATCTGTTCCAGCGACTTTGGCTCTTCGTCACGCGCATCTCCATCCTGCAGATTGGCCACTGCACCGGCGCCTCCCTCCCCCATCCCTCACCGCACACCTCCTTCCCTCGGACCCGGATGTTGTGACTGCAACTTAAGCTGTCGGAGCAACACCTTTGGATCGGGATTGAATAGCAGAGAAAGAGCTAGGAGTACCTTGCACTAAACACTGTAGCAGATACTGTTCACCGGTGCTATAGCAAGCGATCTCTACCATTCATCGTAAAAGCGGAGGGTTGAAGGACCGTGCAGTTGTTAACTTGCAGTCGCAGTTATAACTGCACCGGAGCCCTGTCCCCTTCTCTCCCACCCTCGTTGCCTCCCTCCCCCACCTCTGTCGCTTCCTCTCCTCCTCCTCTTCCTCCCGCATAAAGAGTGTGTCACCGCCTCCTTTTCTCTCCTGGCCCCTGCTCGTAGCCTCCCCCACCCCCCCTCCCCCGCCCCGCCTCAACTGAGTGCCTTCACGTTCTTCCCCTCCAATTTTAAGGATGGCAGATGAATGTTGTACTCCATGATGTTTTGTGTTATTTCTGTATGTCTTTATGCTGATCTTTCATGCTCCTCTGACTATTCAGGTGCATTTTTCTACCTCTCCAATTCGTTTTGCTTATATTTTTTAGTGATAATTATGTCTGAATTGCGCTATTAATTAATATATTGCAGCCGTTTGCCTGCAAATCAGGTGATGTGTTCATCAAAAAAATTGTGGCCAAGGGAGGAGAAAAGGTCGAAGCAAGCTTTTACAATGGTAGTACCATCTTTTTAGTGCGTGGAGTTGCTATGCTGCCAAATGTTTCTTTAATTATTTAACCATTGATACTCTTCCTTATTGGATACTCTTAGGTGCGTGATGGAAATCTATTGGTTTTTTTTTTCGAAATGGAAATCTATTGGTTAATGGAATGACTCAGGATTAAGATTTTGTAATGGGCCTAGAAACTACAGTTTAAAAAGCTGAAAAAAAAGGCCCTTGAGAGAGGCCCACCTTGCCCCTCCAATCGGCTGCTGGCTCATCCATCAGATCTCCGTCTCCGTCTCCGGCGGGCTCTAACCTCATCGGAGCATGCGGCACAACCACCCCGGCTGCAGTCGGGCACACCAGGCGGGCGCGCTCCTCCTCATCGCCTCCACTTTCCTCCTCACCCGCCTCTTCGACCGTCTCCTCCTCGTCGACACTTCCTCCTCTTGGACCACCGCCTCTTCTGCGACCTTCGCAGCAGCAGCAGGAGGATCGGACGATGACCTCCACATCTACGTCTACTCCGAGGACGAGATCGACGGCTTACGCGCCCTTCTCCGCGGACGTGATGGCACTGTCTCCGCCGCCACCTGCCTCAAGGGCCAGTGGGGCACCCAGGTACATGGTTCTTCCTCTTCTTCTGCTAATCCCATATCGTATCATCTCTAATTCGCCTAAAAGCTTACTCACGCAATTATCGTTTCAAGAAATTTGTTTGACAAAAACGGTGTTCCCAGTAACTGTTGTTCACATAGTCGAGTAGTAGAACCTCCAGCCTACTGTAGCAAACCACTCCTGATTGCATCCACTAGTATCCCTATTTACTGTTCACTTGATTATGAGTACCTGCATCACGCATTCACAGTGTGCATTTCACACGCTGCAGAAAACAAAGTATGGCTTCACTGTGGCACTGGTTTTCAATTTCATAGGTCAAGATCCATCAGCTTCTTCTCAAGTCAAGGCACAGAACACTCAACAAGGACGAAGCAAATCTCTTCTTTGTTCCGAGCTATGTGAAGTGTGTCAGGATGACAGGAGCACTCAACGATAAGGAAATCAATCAAACCTATGTCAAGGTAGATCAACAATTGCCTGAATCATGTTCGTTCCGGAACAACATCCTTAGTACTTAGCCTCCATGCCTGCAGGTTCTGAGTCAAATGCCATATTTCCGCAGATCAGGTGGCCGTGACCACATTTTTGTTTTTCCAAGGTACCAACTTTCTAATTATTATTAGAGAACCTGTAAACAAATAAATTTTATTGGTCGCCATTTGATTACCCAATTTTGTTTTCTCATATGCAGTGGTGCTGGTGCTCACCTATTTCGCTCATGGGCAGTATTTCTAAATCGATCTATCATCCTTACTCCAGAGGTAGACTAGTTTGTGGTTCTGTTCTCATGCACTTCATTGTTTTTTCTTACAAAACAAAACGAATAAATTGGTCTGAATTATCCAAATCTTAGGGCTGCTTTTCTTTTTTTCAGTTTTAAAACATTTTTCTTTTAACAGGGCAGGAACAATCCTCATTCATTCAGAAGATAATAGTAGGAGTTTGCAAATTGTTTTCATAGGTGTTCTTATTCTGAATAGATTCTAATTTGTAACCATGGTTACCACGTGCCTTAGTTGTCAGAGCCATATTTTTAGAACTTTTCTGCACCTAAATGTTAAGGTCTCCTGAGTTCCTCACCAAGATGCCTGTACAATTTAATTTGTTAATATGTGCTTATGCGTGGTAGAATTAGGGAGCACTTAGCATTTTTTTTATATGTTTCCATGTATGTATAATGTACTTGTAGATATATATTTTTTGTGATATAATGTTAAAAGTGCATTACCTATATGATGGTGGTTGCATATTTTCCTTTTAAAAATGAAACTCATTAGTCGTCTGCAAATTATTTGCGAGTTAGTATGAAATAGGTTAGGTTGGATATCTTCAAATCGACTTGTTTCATTAGTGCCTGTGATGTTCTCTTTCATACGGCTAAGCTTGCATGATACTTGAAATTTCCATATGTTTTATTTGTTAGGGTGATCGTACTGATAAGCGAGGCACGAGTGCATTTAATACATGGAAAGATATTATTATACCTGGGAATGTGGATGATTCTATGGTGAAGTCCGATGCACGTGCCGTCCCACCAATCCCGTTATCCAAAAGGAAGTACTTAGCAAACTTCCTTGGACGCGCACAGGGAAAAGCAGGGCGTCTTCAACTGGTGGAGCTTGCAAAGCAGTATCCTGACAAGGTTGAAAACAGTTTAATATGCTATTAAGTATTATATTAGTGCACAAAACCTTCCTTTAAACACTCTTCAATGAGAAAACCTATCATGTATTTGCCATATAAAGTTGGCAAAGATCTTCATCTAAATGTTATACAGTAAAAATTGTCATGTATAAGCACCTTGCAATATAAGTTCGTACTGAAATTGCATTTTGTGTTTGTTTTTGTATCTCAAATGATGATTGCACAGGTCACAATATTAAGTTTGTAGGTTGCCTTTTCTGGCTACTGAATAGTGCTTCTTATTTATATTTTCTTTTGCTCAGACAGCTTGGGGGTTGGTTTTGTGAACTTTTCAGCTAGAGTCTCCAGAGCTGAAGTTGTCTGGTCCTGACAAATTGGGAAGGATGGATTACTTCAAGCACCTGAGGAATGCAAAGTTCTGCTTGGCTCCTCGTGGCGAGTCGTCATGGACACTTCGCTTCTATGAATCCTTCTTTGTGGTGAGCTCTCCTCTTCTCCTTGCACCGCTAAATGAAGTGGGTTTCAGCGCATATGTAACAGCATGAATCTTGAGCTTGTAAGAATGTTGATGACAGGAATGTGTGCCAGTGATTTTGTCAGATGAAGTCGAGCTTCCTTTCCAGAATGTGATTGATTATAGTGAAATATCAATAAAGTGGCCATCATCTCGGATTGGTCCGGAACTCCTCAGGTACCTTGATTCCATACCAGGTGAGAATCACTCTTTGTAGTATATTTGATATGTTAAGCCTGGACTGTATCAAAGAAAGTGAAAATATGTTGCTGTTGGCGTGGCTATATACATGTGTGTGCAGATGAAAGGCTTGAGGAAATGATTGATCGTGGGCGGAAGGTTAGTTGCCTGTGGGTGTATGCGGTGGATACGGAGCCATGCTCTGCCATGGCCGGTATCCTATGGGAGCTGAGGAGGAAGGTGCGGCGGTTCCACCAATCCTCGGAGACGTTCTGGCTGCACAACAGAACGATTGTGAACAGAGACCTGGTTGAGTTCCACAGTTGGAGGACGCCTGTTCGATTGCCCTGAACTGTTGAGGATGAATTATTTATGGTTGACGTTGTGTGCAAGGGCCTTTAGTCTCTCCATTCTCATCTTTTCATTTTACTCCTCGTGTGTTTAGGTAGCCCGTGCCTTTCACGAGTGAACTTTCCGAGCTGGCGCGCACGAGTGTTCACTAATCATAATCGATAGCAATGCTTTCGGAATCTTGTGCGTCACATGGTTTTGTAGTCTGATCAACACTGCATCACGCTGATTGCAGTCTGATCAAGTCAAATCAGTTTTTGCTTGTGTATACTATTATCATTAATTATCGGAGTTCACAACTCAATGATAGGAACTGGTACTAGAGTAGTAAGTACTCACTACAGTACAGTATTTTTCTTCAAAGACTGTAGGAGTAAGTATGTACAACCCTTTTTACATGGACCATCGTCCCAACTCAACTAATTTTCCAGCAACTCCACGCTTAGTTTCATTTTAAGAGAAACAAATAAAAATTCCTTGATTTGATGGTTTGACCTGAATGGCATGTGTGTGACTCGATGACGCAGATATTTATTGCTGGCATGGCTCATCACTCACCAATTGTTTGACTGTCCTAAAAAAAATTGTTTGGCTATCTGATAAAATAAATCGAGCGCAATGGATGATGGATATCCGTATCAATTACTCCTGCTCCCTCCATTTTTAAATAAATACTGTACGTCATTGTAAAGCATGCGCGCATCACAATGCTACTACCCAATCCCCATAGAAAATTTAATCTAACTTGAGCAGATCAGCTCCTACTTAAAAATTGCGGATACGATGATCTGCGCCATATATTACACCAAACAACGTGATCATCCAGGATCTTGAAGTGGGTCAGCGCGCTGCTACACCCGGATGCTTCCATGTCTTCGAGTATTCTCTCTTCGATCTTTAATGGATTAATTTAATGGATGTCATTACAATTTTTTAAATTTGAACTATGTCATCCTGTCTCACATATCATCGTTAAAATTTAATTGATGTCGTCGTTGATTTTTAAATTCAACTTTTACTATTTATTTTATTAAAAAATTTGCTCGAATGTGTAAAATTTTAAGTTGTAATTTAAATAAATCTAATGATAAATCAAATTATATATTAAACTATATGTAATTTATTAAATTTTTTAATAAAATAAATAATCAAAGTTGAATTTAAAAGACAAAGACGATATTAATTAAAGAACGAAGAGAAGTACTCCGTAGCAGCATTCTCGCGGTAGGTGAAGGCTGCCGTGACGAATGGAATGATTTGGGCTATTTTCAATCCTTCTCGTGTGCAGCAAGGAGGAGACCGAGACCGAAATGTTATCGACGAACAAGTCCCTTTCCGATCGGCCTCGTCTTTTTCCATCTGGGAGGAACAGCCACTACCCCTGGGTCACGAATGGACGAATGGGACGATACAGTTACCAAATCCACGCGCATCACAGCGACACGATCCGTAATCCGTCCCCGCACGAGCCTCGGACGCGTCCACGGCGAGCCCGGCCGTCGTGTCGCGTAACCTGGAGTAGTGGAGTGGACCGCGGAGCAGCGAGTGTTTCACGTGGTAACGTGCGCGGCTGCGTGCCCACCACACAAAAGGAAGATTAGCAGCTAGGATTAGTAGAAAAACTCGACCTGATTGGTGGTTGATGTGGCCGGACAGCTAGCCGGGCTGCTGCGGAGGAGTAGTAGAATCCCTGCCGCCTGCGTGCTGCGTGCTGCGTCTGACGCTTCGTGCGTTGTCTCGGCAAGAACAGTGATCAGTGGCTGTCTCCGTGCAATAGATTCTGACGGATCTGGTCTTACGAAACCTGAACCGGGGATCGATCGATCAAGGGGCCGATCCCAGTAGCTGGTAGGAGGAACAAATCCGGATTACCCGATCGGGCAGCGGGTCGCCGATCCGACGGCACTTGGTCAAGTTGCCCGCTGGGAAGACGGAGTGTCCGCGCCGTGATTTCCTTCGTTCGAGACCAGGGTGCCAATTGTCAGTAGTACTAGTATAAGAAAATGGTGTGTGATGACGTCGCACCTCGCTGTCGTTGAACTGAAAGCTGATCACATGCCTTCGGATTTTGGCGACCGGGAGACCTTCGTTTTTGTTTGGTACATGCACCTACGATGGTTAGCGTCGTCGTTCTGATGTGAACTAAAATTCACAGAACGGGCCTCGAGTAGTGTCAGAAAAGGAAGAAAGGAAGTGGAAAAATCTGGGTCAACGCTAGGAACGCGCTATCTTTTCTGTTGGAATGGGTCGCTAGTTGCGAAAGCAGGGAACGAGAGCTCCCCAGAGGAAGCAACGGAGGCATAGAAGAGGATTAGGCCTCGATTAGCACGCGGCGCACCTGCTCCCGTTACATCCGCGGATCTGACCTGATCCGCTTGAGATTGCGGCCACGACTGCCGGCCATGGAGATCGCGAGTTCGCGACCGCAACCACATGTCGGTGGCGGCGATAGCTGTCTGCGTATGCAAGCCTCTCCGTGCCGCGGGCAGCCGCTGCCAGAAACGTGCGGGAACGATGGCCCTTGCCTGGCAAGTGGGGCCTTGATCCAGGGCGACATCCTGGCCAGGGGCATGGTGGTGCTGGTGCGGGTGCATGGTCTCGTCGTCCTTCCTCGATCCCATCCTCCGTGTACAGCTGTCACGATGACGGGTCCACGGTCATCCGGACGGTTAGCTTAGCCGTCGTGGTCGAAAAAAAAAATCCCACAAAAGCGATGTTAACGACTCGCTCAAGTCTCGTGGGTCTCTGTAGTCGCCGCGCCGGTCCGTCCAGTAAGTAACACTAAACACGCCATTACCGGAACTCACATCGAAATCCCGTTCCGTTCCTGGATCCAGGTCGCGTCTCCACTCTCCATCCCCTTCGACAGGGATCCGAGAACGTGGATCACGCGCTGCCGGATCGTCGTTCGTACTACGTCGTACAAAGTGGGGGACCTCCTCGTCCTCGCTCGATCGAAAAGCTCGCGGTCCTGCCAGGTCCGGCACGTTTTCTGCTCCCTTCACCAGTATTGGATTCCCCGGAATGCATGTACGCTCACGGCGGCTACGGACCGCCGGGTACTGGCAGACGCTACTGGGCGGCTACGGACCGCCGGGACGGGTCACCGCACCCACGGCTGGGTGAGGTCGAGTTTGACAGGGGAAACAGCCGCGACTCTTCGAAACCACTCGTGTCCGCGGTTTCGTGATGGCCACCAGCCGAGAGGTAAAGCGGATTTATTTCCACTCAACTCATATACTTAACTATATTTATATTTAAAATCATCAAATAAATAAATCAACAAATTAAATAAATTTTTTATTTTTTCAAACGATTAATTTCACTTACGATTTCACATTTATTCACCCAACTACACCACTTATATCTTCCTACCTCAGATAAGACGTCGACAGACTATTCCGAGGAGACGTCAGCCCCGCCGCCGGCTGCGCATGTGCGCGCGCGCCACGGTGATCCCGGCCAGCCCTAGAGGCACAATCAATCGAGGCACAGTCAATCGGTCACCGGTACCCGCGATGCCGACGTGTGCTCTGTGTACTGCACTGCCATCCGGTCCGTCCGATCTCACCAGCAGCGTGTTTTGGCCGTCGCGATCCGTCGCTGGAAGAAAAGAACAGAACAGAGCTGGCTGGAGTAATAAACGCGGCCACTACCCAAGCAGCCGCAGCAGCCTCCTAGTACTATAATATCCGGGGCAGAGCGGGCGCCACTGCTCCTGTTGGAAAGGCAACCGCAGGTCAGAGCTCGCTGGCACACACCGTGTTGGCAAGCGAGCGCGGTGCCGCCGGTGACCTGAGAGTGTCTGACCAGCCCCCACCGAGTGAGTCCGGCGAGGCGAGGATGCTGCTGCACGGGTTCTTCGACCGGCTGACGGGGAAGAACAAGGAGGCGTGGACCGAGGGCCGGATCCGCGGGACAGTCGTGCTGGTCAAGAAGGAGGTCCTGGGGTTCAACCACTTCCACGCCTCGCTCCTCGACGGCGTCCACCAGATCCTCGGCCGGGAGCAGGGCCTCACCTTCCGCCTCGTCAGCTCCACCGCCGCCGACGCCGGTGAGCATTCTTGGTCGCACTCGCAGAAACGAAACGCCGCGCGTTCTTGGTCGCAACCCGCAACTGCCCCGCGCGCTGACGCTTTTCTGGCTCGGTGTTATCTTCTCCCCGCCGTGGCGTTTGCCTTCCCGAGACCGAGAACCGCCGCGGCAGCATAGTCCAGGAATCCGACTAACTTACCTGTTGTAGATTTGAATTTGGATCGAATTTGTTTGAATTTGAGTTTGTCGAGGCGGCGGGCATTTTTGTTGTTGCGGATTTGTCGTGGACCACAGTTTGATCCAAAGAGACGGCTCGAATCTCGCTTCCTGGGACGGGCTGTTGCTTTCAATGGGACAAGACAGAGACAATAGCTGGAGTGGCCTAGTGGGGATCGATTCGTGGCGGCGGTGCCACTGCCAACTGCCGAGGAAAACGAGATGCGCGGCCAGGGACCGACACCCTCGCCTCTGGAAGTACTTTAGCTTAGTTCTTGGCTAATTGCGCCTTTGAGCGTTATCTAATCAATCCTTCTTGTTTGAGTTAAACAAAATTCAACGCAGTTTTACAGACTTTTTTGAGATGAAATCTTTCAGAACGGGTAGAGACCCAAAGAAATTTTTTTTAGGGCGAGTAGAAATTTGGCAGCAACAACTTCACAGTTCATTGACGCAGGAATCGAAAGGAACGCCACACTCCAAACGGAACATTTGCTTTTCCAAGTAGTGTACGTATGTAATTTTTCGCCTTTGGATGCGGTTACTGATGAAGGTGATGGATCGCAGGGAATGGGGGCCGGGGCAAGGTGGGGAAGGAGGCGCACCTGGAGGAGGCGGTGGTGACGCTCAAGTCCAAGAGCAACGGCGAGACGGTCTTCCGGGTGAGCTTCGAGTGGGACGAGTCGCAGGGCATCCCCGGCGCCGTCCTCGTCAAGAACCACTGGAGCGAGGAGGTCTTCCTAAAGACGCTCACCCTCGAGGGCGTCCCTGGCAAGGGCACCGTCGTCTTCGTCGCCAACTCGTGGATCTACCCCCTCAACGTCTACACCCACGACCGCGTCGTCTTCGCCAATGACGTAAGTCCTGTACTCCTGTTTATCGTTGCGTGCTTAATTTCCTGCACATGCCTGCGTTTTTCGCCATTGAGTAAATAAAGTTGGACACATTTGTAAGTGGCGTTTTTTACGGAAAAACTCATATATTTTCAGTTGAAATATTGAATTTTGGGGTCTGATAAAATGAGGGACACAAGAGTACATGTGCAGGCGCTGGCCATCCACAGAAATTGCCTTAGCAAACACACAAAGAAAAATCAGTGCAGGTGGATATAATTATGAAAAACATCCAGATTCGTGGTGTATGAAAAAAAAAAGGAAGATCACGCAATTCCCACTGTCACTTATAAAAACCAGAATGTTTTAATTAATGATGAAAGTCTAGTCTATCTGATAAACCCATCCTTGATTGGGTGCTGGTCAACTCTTGTTTTTTTTATAAGTTTCTGGATGGAGTAGGAATCATTTTAGCTGTACTTAATGTTACGCATTGTCTCCTACTACTAGGTAGAATGAGCCCCTGCTGTTAATTTAATAGTCCTCTTCATTGTTCACACTGCTTAGAGGATAGATCCATTTCAGTCAATCGAATTCATTAGCATCCTGCTATGTCCACGGGCCCTTCTGTGATCATTCATGATGGCCCGACTTTTTAAGGAAATAATAGAGACTTGAGCAAAGGCTGTCTTCTGCAAGATTTGCTGAATAGTAAAAAAAGTTTACTGTAACTATTTGGTAGACCTAGCTGCATTGTTGGCAGCTTTTTCTTATCATTCTTACTGCAGTCTTAGTGACATCACAACAATAGAAAATAGGCCATCTGTTTGATGTGGATTTTTTCTTTTATTCCTGTTGGTAGTTCCAGATGATAAAGAATTCGTCTTGACTTAGCCGTTCAAGATGACTAAATGAGTTTCTGTCATCTACTTTGCTTAGATTACAGCAGCAAGTTGCATGCCCATGGTCAGCAGCTCCCTACTACCTAACCGGTGTTACATTCCTAATAGTTTGTATGACTAAAAATCAGCAAGCTGTGATGTTTAATTAAGTTTTTGGAAAAAAAGGAGCTTTTTATTAGAAATGTCGATAGATCCCAAGAGCAAGAATAGTAGTATCTCCGTTAAAAGAACCATAACTATCTCCTGGGAAAAAACAGATAGAACTATTCTCAATACCAAAGTAGATTTAAGTATCTGAATGAGCTCATTTTGATCCGAGATAAGCACATACAGATATAATACATGAATCGAACAAATATTTAGTTCAACTCAACACTCATTTGTTGGGTTATTATATTTCTCTTCAATCATACTGCCACTAGATCTACTACAAAAAGGGAAAACTAGAGCACAACCAATATTGCTTTTGCTCTTGGGTATCTAAAAGGGAAAACTAGAACACAACCAATATTGCTTTTGCTCTTGGATATCTAAAAGGGAAAACCAGAACACAACCAATATTGCTTCTGCTCTTGGGTATCTTATAATCGACATTACAACCATATGATGTTGTCTCCTCCATGTTTGAGGAAAAGAAAAAAAAATATGATGTCATGAATAGGCATACATATTGGTTAATCCCTTTGCTTACCTCTGCCATCACTATTTTTATTCAACACCTCAAAGGAGTATTAATTACTTACTCTCTTACTATACAGACCTATCTGCCTAGCAAAATGCCTGCGCCGTTGGTGCCTTACAGGCAAGATGAACTGAAGATTCTCCGAGGTGAAGACAATCCTGGACCATATAAGGATCACGACCGTGTGTACCGTTATGATTACTACAATGACCTTGGTGCACCAGACAAGGGCGATGCACGGCCAATTCTTGGTGGCAGCCAACACCCATATCCCCGTCGCTGCAGAACAGGCCGGCCCCCAACAAAAACTGGTGGGTTCAAATCAAAATAATTTAATCTATACCTAATTGTGGAAATTGTGTAAAATATGGCTGAAATCCTTTATAACTTGTTCACCCAGATCCAAACTCAGAGAGCAGACTTTTTCTTCTGAATCTGAACATCTATGTCCCACGTGATGAACGTTTTGGGCATCTCAAGATGTCAGACTTCATTGGGTACTCCGTCAAGGCAATCGTTGAAGCTGTTCTTCCTACTTTAAATACTTTCATTGATGATACTCCCCACGAGTTCGATTCATTTGAAGATGTCCTAGGACTCTATGAAACTGGTCCAGAAGCACCCAATCACCCATTAATAGCAGCAGTCAGGGAGAAAATCCCCAGTGAGTTCCTTCGAAGTCTTCTGCCAACTGGTGGTCATGACCATCCGCTAAAGATGCCCCTTCCAGGCATAATCAAATCAGGTAATTTATTTATTTATTCGGTAACTTTCCATGTTCTGATTTTCCATGAATCAATAGTTTTTTTTATGGCGCCTAAATCTTGTGTATGCATTAGATGTGTTGAAGAAGGCTCCAGAATATAATTTTGGCTGGAGGACTGATGAGGAGTTTGCGCGAGAAATGCTTGCAGGTGTGAATCCTGTGATCATCAGGCGTCTGACGGTTAGTAGCTTGCATCATTTGAAGTGACAAATACATCCTCTCTCATTTGTTGAACAAAATGCCTACAATGTTCTCTTCCGTGACTGCAGGAGTTCCCTGCTAAAAGTACTCTGGATCCAAGCAAGTATGGGGATCAAACCAGTAAGATCACCGAAGCTCACATTCAGCATAACCTGGAAGGCCTGACAGTGCAGAACGTACGCCGAACTACTGAACAGATGCAAACTGAATGATTTGATGCAGATAATTGGCAACGTCCATCTACTGACTGCGATAACATACCATGTGTAGGCACTGAGGAACAACCGGCTCTTCATCCTGGACCACCATGACAATTTCATGCCGTACCTAGACCGGATCAACAAGTTGAAGGGCAACTTCATCTATGCCACCAGGACTCTGCTGTTCTTGAAGAAAGACGGTACCCTAAAGCCCCTGGCCATCGAACTGAGCCTGCCTCACAAGGATGGCCAGCAGCATGGCGTAGACAGCAAGGTGTACACACCGGCTCACACCGGCGTCGAGGGCCATATCTGGCAACTTGCCAAGGCTTACGCCTGTGTTAACGACTCTGCTTGGCATCAGCTTATCAGCCACTGGTATAGAGATTCCCATGCTCTGTTCCATTTGATAGTGAAATATCTGGTATTTGTGTGGAAATACTTATCTGTTTTCTGTGCGTGCTTTTACAGGCTGAACACACACGCTGTCATCGAGCCGTTCGCGATCGCGACGAACCGGCATCTCAGCGTGGTGCACCCCGTGCACAAGCTGCTGAGCCCGCACTATCGTGACACTCTGAACATCAACGCGCTGGCACGCCAAACTCTCATCAACGCCGACGGCATCTTTGAGAAGACGGTGTTTCCGGGGAAGTACGCCCTGGAGATGTCCTCCGACGTGTACAGGAGCTGGAATTTCACCGAGCAGGCGCTCCCCGTCGACCTCGTCAAGAGGTACGTAAAGGAGGAAAAAATAACCTTGCAGCTCTAATGAGTCTGGACATCTGCAGAAACTCCCCAAAACTGCGTGGTTCCGATGAATTTACACCCCTTGGTAATCCTTGCAGGGGCATGGCCGTTCCGGACGCGTCGAGCCCGTACGGTATCAAGCTGTTGATCAAGGACTACCCGTACGCCGTCGACGGGCTTGTGATCTGGTGGACGATCGAGCGGTGGGTCAGGGAGTACCTAGACATCTACTACCCCAACGACGGCGACATCCGGCGTGACGTGGAGCTGCAGGCGTGGTGGAAGGAGGTGCGCGAGGAGGCTCACGGCGACCTCAAGGACCGGGACTGGTGGCCCAAGATGCAGACGGTCCAGGAGCTGACCCGGACGTGCACGACAATCATCTGGATCGCCTCGGCGCTGCACGCGGCCGTCAACTTCGGGCAGTACCCGTACGCGGGGTACCTCCCGAACCGGCCGACCGTGAGTCGGCGGCCGATGCCGGAGCCAGGCAGCAAGGAGTACGCGATGCTCGAAGCCGGGCAGAAGGAGGCGGACCTGGTGCTCATCCACACCATCACCAGCCAGTGGCAGTGCATCCTGGGCGTCTCCCTCATCGAGATCCTGTCCAAGCACGCCTCCGACGAGGTGTACCTCGGCCAGCGCGAC
The DNA here is from genome assembly GCA_001602275.1 of Zoysia japonica. Lineage (NCBI taxonomy): Eukaryota > Viridiplantae > Streptophyta > Magnoliopsida > Poales > Poaceae > Zoysia > Zoysia japonica. The sequence goes on from BCLF01000014.1 coordinate 567,698, forward strand.
GAGCCCGAGCGCTGGACGTCCGACGCCAGGGCGCTGGAGGCGTTCAGGAGGTTCGGCAGCCGCCTCGTGGAGATCGAGGACAGGATCGTGAAGATGAACGGGGACCCGGCGTTCAAGAACCGCACCGGGCCGGTGAACATGCCGTACATGCTCCTGTACCCCAACACGTCGGACGTCGACGGCAAGAGGGGCGAGGGGCTCACCGCCCTGGGCATCCCCAACAGCATCTCCATCTGATCTGAGCGTGTAAGCTCTGTTTCGTCGTTGGATTTGAGCTGCAGCAGACAGACTTGCAGGTGTAGTGAAGAAGCACGTGACTACCATGATTTGTACTTACTGTATGTAGGGTTGAACCGTGAGGTGAAATAAGATCGATCGACATGTTTGCATTCATTTTTCTTCGTGCATAAAAACGCAAAGTCCTGCTGCTTTCAGGTTGCCTCGAGATCTGCTACCGTCGCCCGTGCTTCCTGGTCG
>BCLF01000014.1:586749-622013 GCA_001602275.1 Zoysia japonica
GGGGGGGGTTCTTCTTTGGTTGGTTGATTTCTGAAAGTCCTGTATGCAGCACGCTTGTTAGTAACGATACGACGAGCAGATTTTCCTAATATCGGAGTGGAACTCTGGCAACCGGGAAATGTATTCAGCACGTTCGTTCTCAAGCGAAGACAGCTGCTTCTGTCTGCGACCATGTCGCGCGGCAGAAATCAATTCCGCAGAATCTAGCCCCGCACACCACACGGGGGCCGCGCTGTCGCGTCCGCGCATGTGGCGGCGTGGGCACGCGCACCTGCCATGTTAGATCGAACTCCTTCCCGTCCGTGCGCCGAGTTGGGAGCGCTGGCGGCCCCGCCACGATCCGTGGCATCGCACGGCCCCGGGGGCGGGGGGCCTTCGGCGTCCGGCGCGCGATCGTTTTCGCGGCCGCAGCATGGTTCGGTTACGAGCAGCGGCTGCCCGGGCCACCACCAAGACGTGCGCGTGTCGGGGTACACGTTGCCGCCCGACCGGACGATCCAGAGATCGCTGACGCCGCGTCTGCCGGGGACCAAGCTGGAGCGACGCTGTTGCGGGCTAGCGGCGCCGGGCATTGCCTGGTGGAACCGCGCTGGCGCCGTGGATCGTCGCCCCGACACGGGGGACCCGTGGGCGCTCCTGTCGAACTCTCTGAACTGATCAGCACGTTTAAGGTAACTAAGGTTGGTAGACGCCCCGGACCAGCCACTGGCGAAGTTGTGCCGGGTGCAAATGCACCCACAAAATTCGAGAAATTACTAATAATTGATCAATTTTTACTATATATATACTCTTTAAATAAAATTTATGCACTCATATACAACTAAATTAAGCAATTTATGTACATAATGTAAAGTTGTGCAGTTGATTTGCTCTAGCTTCGCCGCTGGACCCAGCTGTTAGGTCGTTACAGCTCTGGTTGTTACAACGGCGCAAGCATGGCGTCCGTGCAGGGCCAACAGGATCCACCAAACCGAAGCATCTTCGGAGCTTCGCTTTTTGGACCGGGGAGTGGTACCAGAGTACGTCAGGCACCAGGCCCCTGCAGGCACACGCCGGTCGGGCCGGCTGTTGTCGGATTTCCTGATGGCTCCGTATCCGTGTCATTATTCGAGTAACGTAATAGTACCAGGCTCAGATACCCAGTACACAAGAAACTAACGCTGGTTCGGGATGCAAAATTGGTGTACAAGTCGGGCCGTCGGAAGCATATAATTGACTTTTGTAAGTGATCATTTAGCTAGCTGAAATTTCGTCCAGTCCACATCAAAACTGAAAGAGAGACGTTGTTATAAGTTTCTTCTACCATTAGTAGACAAGCCTAACACCCAGTCGTACGATGGAAAAAAGAATCCATATTCCCAACATCCGATGCGAGTAGAAAAATTCCTATGGTACCCTTACTTCTTGTAACATCATGCCAAAATATTCCACCAACGCCAATAAAAAAAAATCTTATCGAAGATCACCCTATATTTTTCACGCAACATGAAAATATTCCTAACTGCTATTGCCTGCTCCATCCATTTATAACATATTATTACCACTGGCTTTCTAACATCATATATTTGATAATTCATCTTATTTTAAAATAATAAAAATGTGTAAAACTATAACTTGTGATTCAAAATAATTTTAATTATAAAATAAATTAAACAAAATATATAGTTATTATATTTTTTTAATAAAATGAATGGTTAAATATGATATTAGAAATCAACGATAATAATAATTTAAATGGATAGACTACATGGTTAATTTACCTAGCCGTTTCCAACATTGAGGGTATATGGGTTTCTAGTATTGGAAGGAACTTCATAGGAGTATTCTTAAAAAGATGGAAGGGTAACTATTGCAGCATTATCAAAATCTCCTAAGGTAAACCATTTGCTAATTTATGGCCTTTTTGGAACGCAGAAATTTTTTTCGTTTTCTACATTTTTTTGTGAAATTGAATTGATTTCTGTGAAATTACTGCGTTTTAAAGCAGGCATATACTAGGGGTTTCTTTAGAACGTAGGATTTTTACAAAAATTTTGTAGAAATTTCACAAAAAATTATAGAAAATAGGATTTTTTTCCCTTTAATCCAAAAGAGCCTTAAATTCTTTAATGCCCTTATATGTACTAGGAATTCCTATGTACTATATGACGTATGAAAATCTTAGCATTACAAACGGCTAATTTGCTGGCAACTAGACTACTCGTGCGTATCCAGAGAAAGGTCTCTTCAAGATTTTTCTGAAAGGGAGTCTGAAAGGGATGAGAAAAGAGATATCAGTAGTAGTAGCAATCAAAATATGCGTCATAATTACAGGTGAGCTCATGCGCTGCTCTGATTTTGACTATCATCACGGGCCCGCTCCTCATCGAGACCCTGGCTCAGGGCCCCGCCTCCCAGCACGGCACCACCCTCCAGTGTCCGCGGCCCGCCCGGGCCGAATCGACGCGACTCCCCATTGCCTCCTTCCTCCGCTCTCCCCACGCCTGCCCGCCCGCCCTCGCCGCGCCGCTCGCCAACTTCCGCGCTCCCAAAATTTCCCCGTCTTCCCTCGCGAAACCACCCCAAAAACCAAAAAAATCCCGCGCGGCCACTCGAATCCCCCGGATCGACGAGAGGAGCTCATGGATCCGCAGGCGCGGGCGGAGGCGGACGCGGCGGCGGTGCTGGGCGCGGACCCGGCGGCGCTGACGGCGCTGCTCGCGGACCTCACCTCGCCGGCCAACGAGGCGCGGTCGCGGGCGGAGCGGCAGTTCCACGCGCTCCGGGGTTCCCACCCGGACGCGCTCGCGCTGAGCCTCGCGCAGCTGCTGCTCTCCCCCGCGCACCCCTCCGCGCCCATCGCCGCCGTGCTGCTGCGCCGCCTCATCGCCCCCTCGTCCCAGTCCTTCGTCTACCCCGCGCTGTCGCCGGCCTCGCAGTCCTCGCTTCGAGCGTTGCTTCTCTCCGCGGCCTCAGCGCCCGCGCTCCCCAGGTCCGTCTCGAAGAAGCTCTCCGACGCCGTCGCCGAGCTCGCCTCCTTCCTCCTGCCTAGCAACGCCTGGCCCGACCTCCTCACATTCATTTACAAGTCCATCGCCTCCCCTTCCTCCCCTCCGGCGCTGCTGGAGTCAGCACTCAACATCCTGGCCCGGCTGGCGTCCCACCTCGCCGCAGGCTTCCCCAATCTCCACGGGCTCCTCCTATCCGCGCTCTCCCATCCGTCCTCCGCTGACGTCCGGGTCGCGGGGTTGAACGCCGCCATCAGTATCATCCAGTCCCTCCCCTCCGCTGCTGACCGCGACCAGTTCCAGGACCTCCTCCCAGCCATGATGCGCGCTCTCGCTGAGTCCCTAAATTGCGGGAACGAGGGTTCCGCGCAGGAGGCCCTGGAGATGATGATTGAGCTCGCTGGCGCAGAGCCGCGATTCCTGCGCCGCCAGCTGCCTGATGTGGTCGCCTCCATGCTACAAATCGCTGAGGCACCGGGACTAGAGGACGGCACCCGCCACCTTGCTGTCGAATTTGTTGTAACACTTGCCGAGGCAAGGGACCGAGCACCTGGTATGATGCGAAAACTGCCACGGTATGTTGGGCGACTCTTTGCCGTGCTCATGACTATGTTGCTTGATGTCCACGATGAACCGGCGTGGCACGCCGCAGTGTCGGAGGAGGAAGACGCTGGGGAGACTGGAAGCTATGTCTTCGCCCAGGAGTGTCTGGACCGACTGGCAATAGCTGTAGGTGGGAATACGATTCTACCGGTGGCTGCTGAATTGCTCCCATCATTTTTCTCTTCCGAAGAGTGGAAGAGACGGCATGCAGCACTGGTGACGATAGCTCAGATTGCAGAGGGCTCTGCTAAGGTGATGATTAAAAATCTGGAGCAGGTGGTTGGGATGGTGCTGAACTCCTTCCAGGATCCTCATCCTCGGGTGAGGTGGGCAGCAATAAATGCAGTAGGGCAGCTCTCAACGGACCTGGGGCCTGAAGTGCAGAATCAGCTGCACCATGTCGTCCTACCTGCATTGGCTTCAGCCATGGATGATTTCCAGAACCCACGAGTACAGGCAAGTGATGTATCTGCAACTTTTCGATTCCATCTGCTCGTGCACCGCTTATTTTTTATTTCTTAAAGCAGTGATGATCCTGTAGCAAATGGAACTCTGAATATTCGCCTATGGTTCATTAGTTAGTTGCTAATTTAGTTTGCAGGGCTTAGTTTATTAAGTTTACTGATGCAATGACTGAATAAATGTGTGCGCATGTTATATAATGAATGGCTATGAGTATGATAGTGTGCGCTAAAGTCGTTTGGTTATCACTGTTTAGTTACCATATTAACATATCATTACACATTTTACTACTCTACGTTTGATAATGTCTAGAATTAATCATTTTTTGGATCTATTTTTGGTTTGTATTTAAAATTTTAGGCTAAAACATATAATATAATCTGGATTTGTCCTTTATATGTTTATGAAATCAACATCTGAACAGTCAGTACATTTGTGTGATTTTACTGTTCAGTTGAATTCTGAACCTTGGGGCATACAATCTATTGCTTAGTGTTATGTAGTGTGCATGCCATGCATGCTTTACCTTCCGAGATGTTTCCATTATCTTGTTGTATCTACCTGATTGACTGGAAGGCAGTTGATAGGCTAAAGACATACACATTTAGTTGTTTCTGGAGTTGCCTAAGGTGCACAGTGCAAAGAGGGAGAGGGAGGGAGTCTACATGGCTGTGTTAGCTGTAAACTGGAAGTTCTGAGCTCTAGAATAGGGTTGAAGCTTGATACTAGACATTGCAAGTAACTGATCCATGAGAAAACAAATTGTGAATGGTGATTGCACTTGAGCCATCAAAATGTGTTAGTACCTAGTTGCACCTAGGTCAATTTTTAACTTCAGCCAGTTCAAATTCTGCAATAGTTCCATAGCAGTTTTACCTTTCTACTGGATGAATCTGTTTTGAACTCTTCTAAGCTCACAAAATCTTCAACACAACAAATAAATATTTATCTAACAATCATCATAACTCCAGTTCCATTAGACACACCCTTTTACAGTTACTTTCTTGAACTCATACTAGTGTTGGCAGTGCAGTTTGTGTTGGATTTCATTCACCAGAAATCATTTGGATATTTGGCTCCAGTTGATCCATGAACCACTTGGTGCATCGTGTATATTGTCACTGACTGATACATATTCATTGTGTTGATTTATAACGGGAAATGAGGGCTTGAGGTCGAGATTGGTTCCAGATGTGGAAAACCTTGCATAGATATATTTCTTCTGCCGCATGCTTTTGTATTGCTGTTATTGGATTGCTATATCTGCACCCTCAATCATCGTCACCTGACCAACAAGGCAGATCTAACCCTTTATTTTCATGTGAGCTCAGGCACATGCTGCTGCTGCAATTCTGAACTTCAGTGAAAACTGCAGACCTGATATTTTGACACCATATCTGGATGGAGTAGTTGGGAAACTTCTATCATTGCTTCAGGTAAACTCTGGCATCCAACATTTGCACCTGCACTGTATATAGTTGATGTGAGGAATGAGCATGACTCCTATTCGGCTATATGAAATATGTATTTTACCATGTAGACTGGAAACCAAATGGTGCAAGAGGCTGCTTTAACTGCTTTAGCATCGGCAGCAGATTCTTCTCAGGTATATAAGCAATTACTGGTCCCTTCCCTGGACCCTGCACAAGTGGGAGCTATGTGCACCAGGCTGCTCTTTTATATATAAGCAATTACTGGTCAAGCTTTCTTTCTGACAGCTGACATTCTTTCTAATAAGTTTTGCACCTTATCAATTCAGGAACACTTTCAAAAATATTATGATGCAGTAATGCCTTACCTTAAGGCCATTCTCATGAATGCAACTGATAAATCCAACAGAATGCTGCGTGCTAAATCCATGGAATGCATAAGTTTAGTTGGCATGGCTGTTGGCAAACAAAAGTTTAAGGATGATGCTAAGCAGGTAGTTGCCCTCATAGTCTCATATTCCATTGTCCATGACTCGTTCCTTCTGAAATACTCTGAAATTAAATATTATGTTCGTGAATATGCTATATTTTCCCCTTTTTTTATTGAATAACAAAATCAAATTAGATTGTAGGGATGGTACCTTCGATCTGTTTTGGTTCTATTCATGTTAACTCCACCAAATTCAGTTGATCAGACATTTTTCTTGTTAGGTGATGGAAGTTCTGATGACTCTGCAAGGATCTCAAATGGAGGCAGATGATCCTATAACCAGTTACATGTTGCAAGTACGTCAGGACCTGATGCTGTATTCCCATTTTACGCCGAGCTTATGTGTTCTCGTTTGCCTAATGCAATTGTCTCTGTAGGCATGGGCAAGGCTCTGTAAATGCCTTGGTCAGGATTTCTTACCATACATGAATGTTGTTATGCCCCCTCTGCTCCAGTCTGCTCAGCTTAAACCAGACGTGAGTATCGCTTCTGCTGGTACAGAAGGTGAAAACGATGAATCTGATGACGAGGGGTATGTTTTTAAATTTTATCTGTTGCGTACATATTCTGTTTTGTATTGTCTTAATTCTTTAGTCACCACATCCATCTTACCAGCATACTCTCATAACCTACTTAGCTCACCCGTCTTCAAGCCTTCTAGAATAGGTTTCCTAGGTCTTAGGCTCTGATTTATCTGACTTTACGAGAGTGTAAACCCTATAAAACGGTGTCATCTACTTACTGCATGTGCTAATACAGTGTCGAGACTATTACACTGGGAGATAAGAGGATTGGCATCCGGACTAGTCTACTAGAGGAGAAAGCTACAGCATGTAATATGCTGTGTTGTTATGCTGAAGAGCTAAGAGAAGGGTTTTTTCCATGGATTGATCAGGTCAGATGCCTTTTCAACACTGCTCCCTTCATCCCTTTTCTCCCTCGAATTCTATTTTCATGAAGAGCTACAGCTGAATGTGGATTTTACAGGTTGCAATTACACTGGTACCTCTCCTCAAGTTCTATTTTCATGAGGAAGTCAGGAAGGCAGCTGTATCAGGTATCTGGCTCATTTTTAACGTACTTTCGTTCTACCTAGCATGCTCTCATGTTTGATACATCATAAGATTTTCCCAGCAATGCCCGAGCTTCTACGTTCAGCAAAGCTTGCTATAGAAAGGGGTCAAGCTCAAGGTCGGGATACATCTTATCTTAAACAGCTGTCTGATTACATAGTTCCAGCTCTTGTAGAGGCCATGCATAAAGTAAGTCCAGCAAGCTTATTGAGACCACTTTTTCTTTTGTTGATACTTATTATGCCAGTTAATTTTATCTTATTCAAGCATGGTATTGCAACTCTATGCAGGAACCTGAGCCACAAATTTGCACAAGCATATTAGAGGCACTCAATGAGTCCATACAGGTTGGTAGTGTTGGAGTTTATTTAATTTTTACACTGAAGAAAAGATCCTTGTTTTCCTGCGAGCTCATAAGCCTCTGTATCCTTATTTCAAGTGGTCATTAATTTTTTAAATAGTACAGCAATGGTATATTTAAGCCATATCATTACCCCTTGGTCTCTCCACTAGAAGATTAATCTTGCCCCTTAATAAAATGATAATTGGTTCTTTTTACAAAGTACCTTGTTCAGTATTTCTGTACCAATAAGGTATTACAGATACCGAAATTTGGTACCACTCAAGTTATAATTTCGGCACCACCCAATGACTGTAAAAAAAACCAGCTATAATAATCCCTCTAGTTACAACTAAATGTCATTTTGGACAGTGACACAATCTAAAAAAATGATGTTGTAGTAAATTTACTATATCACTTGTAATGTTGGATCTCAATACCACAAAGCATCGCATGATCAAAGTTCATAGGTTGACTGCATAGAAGCCAAATCTGTGACAGGAGTTTTTCTTGACTCTACCAGAAAGCATATTGTAATGCTTGTAATCATCTTGTGGGCATCTTTCCTTTCTAGCTTTGTATTCTGTTTGTACTGTGTGTTGACCACTTAAATAATCTGTTTAAGATTTTACTTTTTCAGCTATCAGGAGCACTTCTTGAAGAAGGTCAAGTAAGATCGATTGTGGATGGAATCAAAGAAGTAATAGTGGCAAGCACTAATAGGAGGATAGAACGAACAGAGAGGGCAAAGGCTGAAGATTATGATTCTGAGGAAGAGGAACTGGTTAGAGAAGAAAACGAACAGGAGGACGAAATCTTTGACCAAGTAAGCTAATTTTTCTGGTTCTTGCACAAATCAGCGTGTCATATGCACTCATGTTTCTTATATATATAAGTATATTTCTTAGACATCAAAATATGGGTACGGGCATTGAAAAATTTCTATAGATGCATACTATCAACCTTATATGTGTACCGTTTACAAATAATATGATTATGTGATTGTGCAGGTTGGTGATTGTCTAGGAACTCTTGTCAAAATCTTCAAGACTCATTTCCTTCCATTCTTTGATGAACTCTCCATGTATTTGACACCTATGTTGGTAAGTGAAATGATAAATTATAGGTTTTGGAGGCTTTATGCTAGTAGCATTAGGGCAACGAACATAGAGCACCACATCATTCTTAGATTTTAATCTTGAGATCATGTTCTTGTGATATGGAAATGGGTCAAATGACTGATACGCCTAAACAATAAGCCATTTTCTTATTAACATTTCATATATTTAGGGCAAGGATAAAACAGCAGAAGAAAGAAGGATCACCATCTGCATTTTTGATGATGTTGCTGAGCACTGTCGTGAAGCAGCAGTTAGGTAACAGTCTTATGTTCCCATGCAGAGCGATTTGTTTGTGATGTTCTTACATGTTTTGTGATATCTAATTCTCAGGTATTATGATGCATATCTTCCTTCTCTGTTAGAAGCCTGCACAAGTGAAAATCCAGATGTTAGGCAGGTTCGCATTTTTTATGTTCTACTTCCTAGAGCACCAAGTTTATGGTTTATGTTTAACACCAACCTTTTGTCTCCCAAGAATGAACTTTTCTAATAGCTTGTGTTCATTTTTACTGTTTCCAGGCTGCAGTTTACGGAATTGGTGTTTGTGCCGAGTTTGGTGGTTCTGCATTTAGGTCTCACATAGGGGGTATGCATTGTGTTTCTACAGAGGTGTACGGCTATTGATTAGATTTGTCTGTCAATTTCCATTGTTAATGACTTAAGTTTTTTTCTGCAGTCTCTCTATCCAGATTATACAGTGTAATCAAGCACCCTAATGCCTTAGATCTGGACAATGCGATGGCATATGACAATGCTGTTTCTGCTCTTGGAAAAATTTGTCATTTTCATTGTGATAGCATTGATGTTTCTCAGGTATCTAATGCTTTTATATACTACATGCTTTATTTGCTGCAGTCACTAAATGAATGTGTGTCATCTATACTCGAACAAGAATAATACTTAGCCTGAAATTTGAACTATACAATAATTAAAGGGTCATTATTTTCTTCTTTCTGAGGAGATACGAACGGTTCTTCATGTATTTGTTATGGCATCGATACCACCTCAGTGAGGCTTTTGGGTCTGATTTCATTTCTTGACATCTTAGTGTAACAGTCAAAATAATGGTGTGCTTCATATGAACTGTCAACAGTTTTGTTGCTGTACCAGTAATTCCTAAACCATCTAATTGTTTGTGGTCCTGCATAACTTTGATTAAGATAACTTGTGACAGGTCATTCCTGTTTGGTTGAGATGTCTGCCAATAAAAAATGACTTGATCGAGGCCAAGCTTGTCCATGAAAAGTTGTGTGTAATGCTTGAGAAGTAAGTGATACCACAGTTTTTATGCGGAAATTTATTCCTTCCCTGATTTGATGATATAGAAATATATATTTTTTATCACTTGAAATCTATATTTGTTTCATGGAAAGCTCTTTATGTAACCGTCAGGTCTGAGAGGGAGCTTTTGGGCCAAAATAATCAGTACCTTCCAGAAATCGTGTCTATTTTTGCTGAGGTACAGTAGTATGTTTATTTTCATGTTTTCTTTGTATTCAACTGTATTCAAACCTCCTTGTGCATCTGTGGGAAGGACCATGGCCATAATATCATATCTGTTTAATATTAATTATTTCAATCTCCTGATTAATATGCATATTGAAACCTTACAATCAGAACCATATCTTGAAGTATTAATAGGGCTGAAAACGGTACGGAATTTCCCGTCCCGACCGTGTTTCGTTTACCGTTTTTCCCGTACCATTTTCGGATGGGCGAAGAAAAACGGAAACGGACAAAAACGGTAAAACAAAAAACGGAAATGGTATGCCCTTTTTCCGACCATTTCAGCGGAATTCCGTTTTTAGCGGGCCCCCCCTTTTTACCGTTTTCCCCAAATATGGAAATGAGATCTCATTTGAACATTTTTTATGAAAAATAAAAATTAATAGTTATGAACCAAACAATCTCTTAGTAGCCTATGTTGTTGGGCTGTATGTTCTGAATTTACTTGCAACTTGCATTATATGTATTGTAGGACTTGGACCATATAGTGAATGTTCGATGATTATTTTATTCATATTTCCGACATCTTTTTCCTGTTACCGACCGTTTCCGTTATATTCCCGTCCGGATGGTTTTGGTTCTGAAATCCCGTATTTATCTTTTCGTTTTCATTTCCGGCTTTTCCCTTTCCGTCAGGTGTTGTAAATATGAAAGTGAGAATGGTTGAGTTTTCTCAATCGTTTCCGTCCGTTTTCAGCCCTAAGTATTAACACGTATTGCCTAATGTTGACTAGGCAAATTCACACCACTATGAAATCAACATATGATTAAATTACTCAATCTCTGCTCTAATTCCGAGCAGAATAGCTTCTATGTTGCGTAAATATAAATGAGGGTGCTAGATTATCAGTAAGAGATCATTATCTACTTCGATAGTTCAAATGCAATCATTACTAATGTGCTGAATCTGCTTACCCATATGTATCTACACCTTAAACACATAGTACATAAGTATCTCATTAGTTTCCATGGTGACATTATGCTCTTTGTTGGAAGGGATCTGTTATTATCTTTCATTGGAAATTGCTGGTTACAAGTCAACACCAAACCACTCTTTCATTCTGTCCCAAAAAACTTTTTTTGTTGGCTATCTCCGGAGTCCTGGATCCTGATAATGAACATGAACGTACATCATGACTTGGATATGGATGGTCATCTGCTTTCACTTATCAGTGTGATCCCTTGAAAACCCTCAAACAGATATGGAAGCATCTGGTTCTTCTTTTAGCTTAAGTGGATGCTGCCATCTTGATGGTGCATACCAGTCCAAGACATCTATTCTCATGTTTCTAGAGAATGTTGAGCCCATTTGAAGCCTGTCAGCTGATTTCTTGGAGAGAGATTGTGGAGGAAGCTAAGATCTGAAAGTAGATCTTGATGTCTTCACCACATTGTTTATTAATTTTAACGTGCTGCCTCTGTCAAATGCAGATTTTATGTGCCGGCAAAGATCTGGCAACAGAGCAGACTGCAAGCAAGATTATTAATCTACTAAAACAGCTTCAGACTACATTGCCGCCTTCAGTATTAGCCTCAACATGGTCTTCTTTGCAACCACAGCAACAGCTTGCTCTACAATCTATACTCTCGTCATAGGTGACTAGATTAACCTCGGTTGTGCAAAACCTATGGCCTGCACAGCTTGCTTTATTGTGCTCTAATTATGTTCATTTGTGCTTCGGTTCCTGCGATTTGTACCGCATGAAAATGCCCTGAGGTTTTGTATGAAGGGCAAGGCTTTGAGTCAAGTGTATATTGTTGCAGAACTGGAACGACCTATATGGGGCTCCATGTCACTGCAAAAGTTGTAAAGCTATATGATTTTTATTTTTTCAATAGGATGTAGTCGTAATGAGAGTTGTAAATTAATACAATTTTGATAACTGATTTGCTTCAATGTTTTGTTTATATCCATCAACATGTGCGTACATTTGGCATTGAATGTCACAGCTGCTTCTGCCGTTGTGGTTCCACTTTGATGTACTCTCGAGAAGAGGAATGTTTGAGAAGATGGCATGACTGCTTGAGCTAAAAGCTTTGCAAGAGATTAGCGCTTGAGTAACATCCCTGTTTTTTTTTCATTATGCTTTGTTGTATGTTTTCAGTGTCGGTAACTTAATTGTTCATTTTCCTACAGGTTTAGTGATGATCACACTTTGGCAATCATGCACCATCTTAAAGAACAATTGTGTAGTTGCAGGAGGAATAGTTTGAAACAGCAGAATGTAGAGCCCCTTATTTGGAAGCATGTATTGTATCCCTGCCTGTTGATTGCCAAAAGTGTTACGGAGTACTTCATTTGAAGCTCTGCATGCATAGCTTAAGGCTTTATTTGGATGCAAAGTATTTTTTGAGTTTTGCCAAAAAATTTGGTTTTAGATAGCTAGGTGTTTGGATGCAACAAATTTTGTAGTTTTAAAAACCATGGTATTTGTAAGAGTAGCTATTTCTTGTAATTTTGAAGCTTTCCCTCGTGTTTTTTTTCTTCTAAATCATGATTTTGTTTGATATTAACTTCTAAAACCATAATTTTTAATACTTTAACATTGAAAAAACCATAACCTTAAACTGTAGTAGTTAGTTACACTTGCTCGTCTTTTGGTATCCGAAGGATTGTATTTGACTTTTGGTCGAAACAGATGGAATTTTTGGCTGTCAACCAGAAGCTTGTATGGAATTAAGGTTATTCATTCACATTTGATATTTGCTCAAGACATTAGAAACGTTCATGCCGCTCCCAATGTTTATTGGGCTGCCACTGAATAAATTTGAGATAAATAAAACAGGAAGAAACACAAAGGGCCCGTTGCAGATGCCGTAACTTAATCGGAGTCTGACACAGGAGGCATCAGCGTGTCAAGCCGGCAGGCAGCGGCGTATCGCCACTTCGCCAGCGAAGCCCACTTCATTGGCCAGCCAAAACGACGAGACCACGGCGCGTCAACGCTGGCAAGGAACACATTGAGCTCAACCGCTCGAGGAGGGGGCCCCAGCCAGCCAACAAACCGAGGTCGTTCATCACGCACGTTCGACCGAATATCCGTTTATTACCGCACCACTTCCTCGTGGATCCGCGTCGGCCTGGACCACCTAAAAACCGCTATTTAAACGACCCGCCCCTCCCCTTCCGTCTCCGCTGCTGCCCCCTTGTCACAAACAGGCTTCTTCCGGGACAACGCACAGCTCGCTTCGTTGCCATCCTCTCTCCTCTCGGCTCCTCCGCTTCGAGGCTCTCCAGAACTCCAACCATGGCCGTGATGAACTCCCCCTTCGACTGCCTCCTCATCGGTAAGCGCTACTCGTAACGAATTCACGACCTCCCTCAATCGTGAACCACCGCTTAGCTGCTCTGCTGCGGTTTTTCCGCGGACGAGCCTGTTCTGACGTTTCTGTCTCGATCGGGTCCTTGCCCTTGATCCAGACCTCGACGACACGCTGTACCCGGGCGACACCGGCATCGGCCTCGCCCTGAAGCGCAACATCGACGAGTTCCTCGTGGCCAAGCTCGGCGTCACGGCCGAAAGGGCCGCCGCGATGCGCGTCGAGCTCTTCCGCTCGCACGGCAGCTCCCTCGCCGGCCTCATCGTACGTTTCTCTGACTCCGACTCCGACTCCGACCCGCCTTCTCTTGCTTCTGACCTGCGCGCGCACGGCACAGTCCGACTTGGCTTCTCCAACGTCTCCCATTTCTAATCCGTTTTCTGGTTTGTCTATGATTCCGGCAGGCGCAAGGCTACGACGTGCACCCGGACGAGTACCACAGGTCAGCACGCAACCCCGCGCGCGCGCCACTTCAATTTCGCTTGATTAACCTGCATTTTTTACTAACCAACCAAATGGATCACTTGGAATGACCGATCGGTCAGCTACGTGCACGGGAGGCTGCCGTACGACAGGATCGCCGCCGACCCGCAGCTCGCGCGGCTGCTGCAGAGCATCCCGCAGCGCAAAGTGGTAAGCTCCTCCACCTCTTTCTCCAATCTCCGTCGCCGCGCCGTGTTCCCCGCGAAATCCATGCGTGAGCCAAAACGTGTGGTCGTCGACGTCGTCCCAAAATCTGAACTAACCACACACGCGTTTGCGTGCGGCAGCTGTTCACCAACTCGGACCGCGCGCACATGGAGCGGGCGCTGGCGCGGCTCGGCATCGACGAGGCCGTTTTCGACGCCGTCGTGTGCTTCGAGACCATGAACCCGCTCCTCTTCGGCGAGGCGAGGGAGGAGGCGCGAGCGACCGGCGACCACCACCCGGTGGTGGTCCTGAAGCCATCCGCCGACGCCATCGTGGCCGGCCTGCGCGCGGCCGGCACTAACCCGCGCCGGACGGTAAGTACCAGATACTCATCAACACGCTTCAATTCTTCCGTTTTGATCCGTCCAAGTTTTCGATGGCCTATAGCTAGTTTCCTTGCATTTATCACACAACTGCTTGCAAAATCAAGACGGTCGTAATGAACAAACACTACAGCATCTCTCCGTTTTTTTTTTTACAACATGAGATGGAGACATGTGATGTACCATACGTATGCTGCGTCACTGGAAAGTGACGCATTGGGGGTATATACAAAAAAAATCTCTGCATCCACTGAGTTTAAAATTAGCAAGTGATAACCAGGTCCTTATCAACTTACACTTGCTTTGGCTGAAAGCTAAAGGTTATTTAGCACTATACTACAATATTACACAAAACTGAGGACTAAAATACTTCTTGTTCAATTCTCTGTGGATCTCCAGCTCTTCCTTGACGACAGCGAGAGGAACATCGCGGCGGGGAAAGCGCTCGGCCTCCGCACCGTCCTGGTACGTAATCAACCAACCCCCCAACTCCAAGACGCCCGCTCTTGCACGGGCTCTATAGTTAGTGCCGTGACGCATGCGTACGTCTCGGCATGGAATTAGCTAGAAAAATTTTGGTGGCGCTGATGATGCACTGGACTGGACACACGCAGGTTAGTTAGGTCGATCGATCGATCAGGTGGCCGGTTGCGCGCAAGCACTACCCACCTCGACTCGATCGAACGATGGTGCTGCCCTGTCAGATTAGGAAATAATAATTGATAAAGCATATTCCGTCCTGTGCACCGTTGTGAGATGCCATGGAATTTGCCTGTTATGTCTCGCTGAAATGATCGAGCAACAATTCAACAACTGATACAGTTTTCAACCACTTCCCCCATGCTGCAATATTCCCGTCATTCTCTACTCGATCCGCATCGTGAAAAGTCCCGCGTCCGGTGCACGGCGTGTGCGTGCGAGACCGGAGGGGCAGGGGCAAGGGGAGGCTCTCGCTTCGCCACAAATCGGCGCAGGGCGAGGGACAAATATCTCTTTGTTTCTAAGTTTGCGAACCGCGGTTGGCCCGTCACGATCACACGCGCACCGTCTCGACGATCGATCCGTGAAGCATTTCACTGCTCCTCCGAACGCTGATACGTTCTGTTGGTTTGTCGCATGGATGATCACCACCTGCAGGTTGGGAAGCGGCCGGCGGGGAGCACGGTCGTCGACGCGGCCGACTACGCCGTGGAGAGCGTCGGCAGCCTGCGCCGAGCCGTCCCGGAGATTTGGGGCGTCGACGGCGCCGAGCACCCGGCCGACACCACCGTCCTCGGCGCCGTGGAGAGGAAGGGCATGCGTGCCGACCTGGCCGCGGCGCCCGTCATCCAGCCGGCGTCGATGATCCAGGCGTGATCATAACCTCCTGAACGATCTTCAATAATTGATCGTCGATCGCGCCGGTGACGCGGCGCTAATAAAGCTCTCACCGCTCACATAACCACCTCCCGTGTCCCGTCCCGTGTAAATTGTGTCCTGATGCTTGCGTGCGTATCGTTCCCGTGCGCTGGTTGCCGTGTGTACATTGTTCCGGGCCAGCCAGCGCCGGGTTTGTATTCTCCTGTATAAAGTTCGATCTGTAATGTTTATGTGTGCGGGACGAATCTTGTTCTTCCTTGCGTAATGGTAAACAGATAGAACGGCCCTAGTGCTCATCGCGTGCTCCTCCTCCTATACGCGTAGAAGAACTTGGAGCGGTGATGGAAAGACGCAAAACGAACCGTGTTCTGTTAATTACGTGATCGCAAAGGCATCGTGTGCGTACTACGGATTAGTGGAGCGTGACGCGGACTGACGCGGCGGACGTGTTCTAGAACCGTCCACGGCGATCCTTGTCACGTCGCGCTGGCGTCGCTATCCGCTCCCGTCGATCGATCCCGACCCGCTGCTGCCGTGGCGCTCGCATCATCTCGTCGCCGTCAAGGTCCCACCGCAACGCTCAAACAAGATGGGGGATGCGACGCGGTGACCTTATCAGGTCGTGATCGATAAGGTGTCTAGCTAAGCTCGCCAAAAAAGAGAGCCCGCGCCGGCGAGGGATGGGTCGCGCGTGTTTGTTGGGGACCTGATCGGTGATCAGCTCTTGCCCGACTGGTTGTTCGCTTCGGATAAGAGGAAAGATCTACTCCGTACTTCGATCAGAGGGCCACGTCGTGCGTGCAGATCAGTACCGCCCGGTGGACTCTGACTCGGACGCTTGAAGTCGGTGGTGTCGTGTGCCGGAAACGGAACAGACGTGTCGTGCGAGCTTGCGTCTGTATATCGTTGCTTGTCGGAGTGTTCGCTGTTATGGTTCATGCCCCGATCGTGCGCACGCCGTATACGAGCCAACTCTGCTGCAAGAAAAAAAAAGAAAAGAAAAACTGAGAACCAACGCTGGCACTTCTCGGGAGAGCACACGTACTGTACTTCTCTTCGTCGCCATGCCTAGCAGGTTCTGAGGGCGCGACCTCGCCGGGCCGACGCGGCGAGCGGGCGCGGATAGTGGTCCCATTCCTATCCCGTTGTTGCTGTCTCCCCTGGACCGTTCTCCTGCTTTCACCGCGTACGGGACGGTCGCACGACGTGCCGCTTCTGCGCACCGCCCGGTACGGTCTGTCGGCCTGTTCCATCCGAGCCATTTTTCCGTCCCCGTTCGTCGCGGGCGACAGACGCGGCGAACCGAGCCGGTCTTATCCGCTTCTGGTCACATGCGCCCAGCTCCATGTCTCCATGCATATCCGATTGGAGCTTTCCGATCAGGCGGTGTGGTCCCCATCGCTAGATTGACACTATGTTACTCCCTCCCGTCTTGGATGATCATTCGACTAGGCCCGGTTTGCAGTGAAGAAATGCTACCGTATTGGGCCTAAATGGTTGTGCCATGGATATTGGGCTGGATTAGTAGATAATCAAACCCGCTAATCTTCATGTTTGCCACGAAATTTTTTCCAGCCCAGCTGATCTGAGCCAGCTAGGCAAGCAGGCAGCCAGCCAGCCCACTTTTGCTGGAAGCGGCCCAAGTATCGCGTCTGATGGAAGGAAACCCGCTCGCTGTCTGACTCAACGGGCGCGGCTCTGCTTCGAAATCCTACGGTACGGTATCAATGGGAGTATGAGAGCAGCGGTCTGTGCGAGACGGCCCCAACGGCCACTGCCGTCGCCGGCGTCGAACGCTAAACCGAAGAAGGCTCCGAGTCCCCAAACCCTAACCCTTCCTCTAAGGGGGTTCAAGCTTCGCCTGCAGAACGGCGCACCGCTCGCGGCCACGGCGAAGGCCTTCAAGTCGTACGCCGAGACCTGCGCCGCGCTCCTGCGCCTCTGCCGCACAACTGCCGCCGCGGTCTCCCGCAACGCGACGGCTTCGTCGGCCTCGTCCCCACCGCCGCTCGTCACCGCGCTGCACGCGCACGCGCTCCGCTCCGGGCTCGTCGCGGACAGCTTCGTCGCGTCCAACCTCCTCACAACCTACGCCGCGTGCGCGCGCACCGCGGACCGCAATCGGGCCTTCGCCGACTGCGTCGCCGCCGGTGCCGCGTCCTTCTTCACGTACGACTTCATGGTGTCGGAGTGCGTCAAGGCCGGGGACATCGCCTCTGCACGCAGGCTGTTCGATGGAATGCCCGCGAGGAGTGTCGTGTCGTCCACCACCATGATCGACGCGCTCATGAAGCGAGGGTCCGTGAGGGACGCGATTGACATATATGAGCAGTGCGCACTTCGCTCCGTGGCCTTATTCACAGCAATGATTTCTGGGTTTGTCCACAATGAGCTCCACAAGGAGGCGCTCCCTGTGTTCTCTGAGATGCTAAGCTGCAGTGTTAGACCTAACGTGATCACACTAATTTGTGTGATTAAGGCATGCGCTGGTGCAGGGGAATTTGTTCTTGCCATGTGCGTGGTGGGATTGGCGATCAAATGGAACTTGTTTGAGAAGAGTATTGAGGTACGGAATTCTTTGATCACACTGTTTCTTAGAATGGGAGATGCAGCTGCAGCACGCAAGGTGTTTGATGAGATGGAGGTGAGGGATGTCGTCTCATGGACTGCATTACTTGATGTGTATGCTGAATTGGGTGACCTCGACGGAGCTCGACAGGTTCTTGATGCGATGCCTGAGAGGAACGAGGTCTCCTGGGGTACTTTGATTGCAAGGCATGAGCAGAAAGGAGATGCTTCAGAAGCAGTGAGGCTGTACAATCAAATGCTCGCTGATGGCTGTAGACCAAACATCTCATGTTTTTCTAGTGTGCTTAGTGCTTGTGCTACCCTTCGGGATTTCAGAGAAGGAACAAGGATCCATGCTAATGCGCTGAAAATGGGCTGTAGCACCAATGTGTTCGTTTCCAGCTCTCTCATTGACATGTACTGCAAATGCAAGCAATGCACAGATGCACAAAATATTTTTGCTTCCCTCCCACAAAAGAACATAGTATGCTGGAATTCTCTCATTTCAGGTTATTGCTGGAATGGGAAAATGGTTGAATCTGAGGAGCTCTTCAAGAAGATGCCTGCAAGAAATGCAGCTTCATGGAATGCTATCATTTCTGGTTATGCAGAAAATGGGCAATTTGTTGATGCACTAAAATCGTTCCGTGCAATGTTAGCTTCAGGGCAGTTTCCAGGGAAAATCACCTTCTCAAGTGTTCTCCTTGCATGTGCAAATTTATGCTCTTTAGAAATGGGTAAGATGGTCCATGCTAAGATTGCAAAGCTTGGAATTGAGAATAACGTCTTTATGGGGACTGCACTTACTGACGTGTATGCCAAGTCAGGTGATTTGGAGAGCTCCAAGAGGGTATTTTATCTAATGCCTGAAAAGAATGATATAACTTGGACTGCCATGATACAGGGCCTTGCAGAAAATGGTTTTGCAGAAGACTCCATTTCGTTATTTGAGGATATGATGACATCTGGAACAAGTCCAAATGAGCATACATTTTTAGCTCTTCTGTTTGCTTGCTCCCACAGTGGCCTGGTGGAGCAAGCCATACATTATTTTGAAACAATGAAGGCACATGGCATACTACCTAAAGAGAAGCACAACACTTGCATGGTTGATGTCCTAGCTCGAGCTGGTCATTTGACAGAGGCAGAAGAGCTTCTCATGCAGGTTCCTAGTAAATCAGAAGCAAGTTCATGGTCGGCTCTTTTGAGTGCGTGCAACACTTATAGGAACAAGGAGATTGGTGAGAGGGCAGCAAATAAACTTCATGAGCTGGAGAAGGATAATACAGCAGGCTATGTTCTGCTCTCAAACATGTATGCATCATGTGGAAAATGGAAAGATGCTGCTGCAACGCGGATGCTTATGAAAGGGGCTAGCCTAAAGAAAGACGGTGGGTGGAGCCAGTTGCAGTTAAGGGGACAATGTTATGCATTTTTTTTCTTGGGAAGTGAACCATCCATTGTCCTTGGAAATTTATGAGATCTTGGATTTAGTGATGTGGGAATCAACCACTTGAATTTGTTCTGATGATTGATCACCAATAGAAAGTTTTGGACTTTTTGAAGGAAATTAATTTGACTTCGCAAATGATGATAATCTTAAACCATTGAGTTCCTCAAGTAATCAAGACTTTCTGAATATACAGAGTGATAAGAGCATTCTATTGGTAGAGCATTCATGGTGCCTGGAGAGTGGCATTCTGGAGTTACTACAGATGAATCTTGATGATATGCTTTACTCAGTTTTGAAGCATTTGGCAGCATATGATGGTTCATTGGTTCACACTATTTGATGTAATTAGCTTTGGAGGAACAATACAAGAAATGCAACATTCCCTTTTGGAAAAGTTGAGTTTTTCCTACCACCTTTGCTGGGCAGTCAAGTGAAGATTACAGTGGTGAGGTTCTAGAGTACGTACACACACTGCAACAAGGTTTCATGCTTTAGTCTAAGCATAACTAGCTGCAATGGGCTGGTTTGGTGGGTTCTAGCATTTCAGTTGGATATTATTACTAAGGCTTGTAGATCTTCAAAACTGAACAATGATTTGCCATGAAAATCAGGTGCATACTGTCTTCACCTTATTATGCTGATTTACATTTTTCGTTCTGCTCATGAATCAAAGGTATTCTTCTTTTGCAAATACTGTTATCCGCTTTTCTTTATTTTTTGTTTATGATATAACCAAGCATCCTAACAATAATTCATACACTCTCGGTTAATTTAGTGCATTCAGATTTAAAACAGTAGTCAACGATTCAGTCCGAGGTTATGGATATACTGAAACCATTTCAGTAGCCTATATATGAATGCAATGGGGATCAGACTTTCTAAAGTTCTGCAGTAATCTATTTGAGGAAAGGTTTTATGGTTTGCCTATTGGTCTGTATGCTTACTGCATCAACTAGTTTAAGTATTACTGCATCAACTAGTTTAAGTATACTATCCATTATATTTAAGGTTGAAATCAATCATACGTCTTAGGTACCTATCTAAGACGTATGATTGATTTCAACCTTAAATGGTGGGGGTGTGTGGTGTTGTTGTGTGTGTGTGTGTGTGGGGGGGGGGGGGGGGGTATTCAATGATAGCTNNGGGGGGGGGGGGGGGGTATTCAATGATAGCTAGTTCGGAGTAGCCTCATGATCTTGCTTCCTGCTCGGCATTCAAATCTTTTCAGATTACTTAATTAGTCCTAGAAGGTTCTGATCAGGGTTCAAGTTATCGTTTGAACCACAAAAACCGCCCCGCAGCGGTTTGACGAAAACTGCAAAAACCGTTAAAACCGTTCGGTTTTTCGTTCAAAATTCAATTTTCAAATTTTGAGACGGTTTGGACGGTTCGAAAACGGTAAACCGCGCGGTTTTTGCGGTAAACCGCTTGGTTTTCTTGAAAACCGGTAACAGCGAAAACCGAGCGGTTTTTGCTAAAAACCGCGAGATTTTTGTGGTAAACCGTTTGATTTATCTGAAAACCGAAAAATTAGTGAAAATTAAAAAATTATATTAAAAAGTGCTAGAAAATTGGGCATGACCTATTCTAATTTCTTTTAATATCAATATTCACAATATACTTCATCCACAAATAAAAGACAGTTATTCATTCATAACAAATTCAAAGTTCAGAATACAATAAATCCATATATACATGTTGTTCATTCATAACAAATCCAAAGTCCATACATAGTTTTCGAAGTATATTTTACTTGTGAATTGTACTCCAATCAAAATATGCATTGTCGCACTCTTCACTTGAGAGGAGTTGAATTCCTCTAGTAGCTAACAACTCCGCTTTGAATTCATTCTAAGATTGTCCCGTCCAAGCAGTAGTTGTCTCCCATTGCGAGTATAACATGTTATAAAACTCTGGACTTTGCCATTGGTATACCCATGTGGTGGGAGGTTGTGTGCTACGATCACCGTACGAATAATTGTAGTACTATTACCTTGGCTGTATGAGGAATCACTGTCTGTCGCGGAATAGTATGTGCCGTAGTAATGCTGCCTCTCCCCATCGATGTCTTTGGTGACTGTGGAGTTTCATGGTCTTTATCCTGTGTAGCATGGGTATAGTCTGTCTCACCTGTAAAAGAAGTGAAGTGTAAGATAAATGAGTCAAAATTGATCGTATGATGCGAAAATTTTGTTACCTGTGAAACGATAAGTTGTGACGGGTGCCTGTGACTCAGGAACTATACTGCCTGGTGGGTCTCCAGATGTAGTCCGAGAGCTGCTATCATTTGATTCCTGGTAGACTGGGCTTCGTCTGGTGTCTTCAGAATCTGTGGAGTCGTCACTGTATACATTCTTACTTTTCCCTTTACTTCTTAACCTTATTTTTTTACCA
The DNA here is from genome assembly GCA_001602275.1 of Zoysia japonica. Lineage (NCBI taxonomy): Eukaryota > Viridiplantae > Streptophyta > Magnoliopsida > Poales > Poaceae > Zoysia > Zoysia japonica. The sequence continues at coordinate 608,870 of BCLF01000014.1, forward strand.
TTTTTTTTGGTCTTGCACTTTGAACCTTTTTCTTGCCTATGTGAGTATCACTCACATTTTGATCCGCCCATTCAGATATTGTTGCAGCACGAGACAAGCGCAGCAACTGTCTACCAGCGTCATCATTTGTAACAAGACGGCTGGGTACAGTACTGTCAGTCTCGGTGCCCTCTTCATCAAGAACAGAGTCAGAATTGGATCTCCCATGTTCCATCCATTCTCGAATAGGATTTGAAGAATTATAAAACGACAGCTCTATGAGACGATCAAATGGATCGGCTTCTGGTGGTTTATATGTCCATGAAACATCACGCATACGGATCTGAAGGTTGTAGTTAACATACACCAGCTTATGCAATTTCTCATGAGATAATTTGTTACGCACCTTCGTGTGGATCAATGCAAATGTACTCCAGTTGCGCTCACAACCACTGGATGATGCACATTGTGAGACTATCCGTAATGCAAGCTACTGGAGATGAGGTGTGTCACCTCCAAACATGTTCCATCAAGCTGCAGGAGAAGTATTCTTATCCACTGCCATTCTGTTGGTCAACTCAGTGCCGAATGAACCTTGTTTTCTTCTAAAAATTTCTGCCTCCTGCAGGGCATGCACACACAATTCGGTTGATGCTATGCGTGTAAATGCCTCTCGAATATCGTTCATCATATTTTGACCCATCTCGTAAGAGTACTGACTTCTTAGGTTCAAAGATCCAGCAGCACATGTAACAATAGTTAGATATTGTTGCAGTAGAAACAAAAAATACAACAATGTTTTTTCGTAACTATGTATTACCTGCATTCACAAAGGTATCATTGCAAATGTCCACTATCTTACAATTTATAATGTTCATATACCTCTGCATCTTTCGCTCATCATTCCTATAAAGTGCTTCATACTCATTTTTACATAAATGATATCTGAGAAGTACTCCACTCAAGGTAGGGTTCTTGTCTTGATCAGCAAAACGAAGAAACGCATACAAAGGTTGCACTGCATCTACCACATGTTTCATTGAATCTCACTATGACATGCTTGCTAGCCAGGAGTGAGCATGCCTTCCGTCCTCAGTATTGGCAAATCTACTATTTAAAAATGTCTCAGAACCTATCCATGCCATGAATTTTTCTCTCCGACGAAGCATACTCCCAAGAAACATGTAGTTTGTGCCAAAACATGTTGCATTCCATCTTATCAACTCACCACCAATAGCATTGGTCATTATAGAGTGCAACTGATTATGATTATACAACCAACGAGAAATGTTGCGAGCCGACTGTATCATAGCTTTATGCTCTGAAAACTCACCAATAGCCTTTAACATCAGGTTGATTGTATGGGCCACACATGGTTGCCAGACAATATGAGAATACTTGTTTATTAGCACCTTGCACGTCTTTTTATAATTTGAACCATTATCTGTAATAAACTGCACAATATTGTTTGCACCTACATCAATGCATACCTTATTTATTTCCTGCACAAGAATGTTTCATTGTTCAAAATACCATTGGTACAAATAAAACAAATAGTGCACAAGATTCTACGATTGTTCAAATATCATAGCTGCAAATAAAACAAACAGTGCTATAGAATAAACATATGTCTCGTATCTTGAATATGAAGTCCGCAGATTGGCTGTGCCCAGTAACATCACATGAGTTGTGAAAAAACATGACACCATTACAGTAGATCATAAAGTTTATCAAGCTCATCCCTGTTGGGCCAGTCCAAGAGTCACACATAATCGTGACACCATACATCGGCCACTCCATCTTGAATTTATCGAATTCTTTCTTGATGTCTTTCTCGTTAGCATCAAGATACGTGTTATCTATTTTCCTTCCAGTTGGCCTAGGCACGCCCTCACCTGCAAATATCATGACACACGACATAAATATGATAACATATAACGAAACATATAATATAATAAAATAAATGTCTCGTATCGTATCTCTGTGTCTCCTTAATAGCACTAACAAAGTATGGACTATCGGCTTTTCTACCAGAGATGGCTTCTGTATGAAATTTTTTTGACCATGCGCGTCCAATGGACGACTTTGCTAGCTTGCTCTTCGCAGTCCATGGACCTGTATCGATTCTAGTTTGAATCCGTTCATTACCTGACCTCTGTGATGCGGACCTTCTCATCGTACCAAACAATCCAGACTCAGCACCTTTCTGCGACGAATCAGAAGCACCTTGCGATGAACCAGCACCAGCACCATCACTCTCAAACTGACCACTATATGAACGCTGACGCTGTCGGAATTCTTCCTCCTCTCTAGATAACCTCATGGCAGCCTGCATCTCTTCATCGTCCTCCTCATTGACATTTTCCCCACCTGCAACCTGGTGCTGTCTAAGGGTCTGTTTAGCTCAGTCCTTTCTCTGCTCGACGGTTCTATCAAGCTCTCGGCGAAAATAGTCCCGCACGTCCGTGAGAACATGAGAACATCTAAGTACGCTGCTTCCACGATGTGTCAAATGTTGCTTGAATCGTGTGGCACCACCCCCTCTCTTCACGGCCTTGCAATATTTGCAACGAAACTCGGGATACACGTTGTCTCCGTGCTCCCAAACTGAATCGGACTGATCTGACATCTTATAATCAACAATTTCTGAAAATGAGCAACTATGTTCTAAATTTGATAACAAATCGACCAATATTTGAAAAAAAAACACAAAAACAACCATCTCACTTTCGCTGCCACAGAAACCCAGTAGATCGGACGACTTTCCGCGCTAATCGGGCAGCTTACCGCGAAAATCGCGCGGTTTACCGGTGGCGACGGCTAACCGCTCGAGCCGCGCGGCTAGCCGTTTCTGGAGAGCGGCTTACCGCTCCAACCGGGCGGCTTGCGGAGCGCTGAACGCACGCGCGGCTAGCCGCTTCTCCGGCGCGGTTTGTGACGTGCGGGCGGCGGACGGCGCGGTGGGGTGGCGGACGCTCGGTCGCAGCGGGCGGACGGGGAAAGGAGAGAGGATAGAATGGCTGGTGAGGTGGTGTTGAGGATAAGGTTTGGTTATATATTTTTCATCTAATTTTTCTCGAATTTTTTCGTCACCAAAATCAAAATATTTTTAGAAACTGATTCAACCAATAAGTTGTATTTTTCATCTAGTTTTTTTTACATATTTTTTGTTATGAAATCCATCAAATTTTTAAATTTTAAAAAAATTTGAATTTGAAAACCGCTAAACCGCCCAAACCGAACCGGAGCGGTTTAGGCGGTTTTCGCGAAAACCGCGCGGTAAGCTTCGGTTTTGCGAACCCTGTTCTGATACATGCAGCACTAGCTCTGTCCACATGGAATGGTATCTGGAACTGTGCATACCCTTTGATTTCTAAATTGCATTTGGTGTATAAAATCCAGTTGTACACATGCAGAATTTCAACAGTCCTAGGCCGCAAGCAGACACTTACCGAAGGTATATTTATTTGGTCGGTGGCAGGTAATCAATCTGCTGTGATGCGGACTGTGGTGTGTTCTAGCCCGGCTTGATTCGCGGCACCGGCCCAGCCAGTCAGGCCGGACACCTCAGCAGTTCGGCGAGCTACGTCCACGGGCCCGCACTTTCTTCCGAACCTTCGCCACTCTCGCCACTCCACGCCCACGCGTGATCAGCGTCGGCCAAGGCAAAGGGCAAAGCGGTGCGTCCCTGGACTAGGCAGCTCTCAGGTCAGGTTCGTTTGCTAGTTCCTTCCTCCCTCGCTTCCCCTCTCCACTCAACCACTGGAGGCTGCAGCACACCAAATCCAGCTTTACCAACCCCTCTTTTTCGTTCCAGAGTGTATTGATTGCAGTCTGGTTGATCCCGTCGCCGGTACAGCGCCTGGACAAGCTGTGGCCGCCATGGAGCCCCTGGAAATGGCCATAGCCGTCATCTTCAACGCGCTGCTGCTTGTGTTCATGGTGAAGCTCTTCTTCGCCATGTTCCATATGAAGCTCGTGGTCATCGTCTTCTACCTCGTCATCCTCCTCTTCGCCATGGCCTTCTCCGGCCGAGCGCCCTAGCGTTGAGTAGCTCGTAGCAGATGGAAACCTTCCTTTCATCTTTTTTTTCCCTCTTTAGAATCGATCGGTGGAGTTGTTCAGTGCAGCGCTTCATCTACGTCTTATGGCAAACCCTGTACCCTCGGGTTTCGGTTCAAGACTAGTACTATTTTGTTCTCGAAAAATAGTGCATGATCCAAGGCCAAATTGCGTTTACTTGAAGAAACACCATGAGCCCGAGATGCAGATCCCGTGAATTTGTAGTCAATCAAGTGGTTCCCCTAACAATTTTATACTTAATTTTTTAAGTGGATTCATGCTGTCTTTTTGCCATGGTATTTTCTCTGAGGTTTCCTGGATCTTGAGTCATGATAGTGGTGGGGATGAAATCAGATACAGTATTGCTTGCACTCTTTCTACCTTTCCTTCGAGAAACTTGCCACGTTACGAGTTGATAATGCCTTTTTCAAGTTGTAAATAGTGGTTACATATATTGCTTTTGAGTTTTGACCCAAGGTGCTCCAACATACTATATGCTAGACCCTTAAATCTCGCCATGTGGCCTAGTAATTAGAGGCTCCCGGAAATGCTGAAATGGTAGTCTTTCTCAGTGTCACGCTGCAAACATTTGTTAATAAATAAGAAAAGGAAGCACCATCTTGTCGGCCATCCTATCGCCAATGACTCTTTTTGTTGTCTGCGTCGTATTTTGATGCCTGCCTTTCTATCAGCCTTTATACAATTCTTTTGCGCTTTTTTTTATATGCGCGAACATTCTCGTGGTGATGACAGCAAATGCTGATGTTAATATTCGTCACTCAGGTGAATTGTCCTTCAAATTTACACAAACTATCGTTATCATTTAACGGAAAAAGTCAATTTTACTCCCCAAACAAATCGCTTTGTCTGTTTAACTCTTTAAACAAAATTTTGACTCATTTTACTCTTTCAAATTATTAAAATTGGTGCAATATACCTCCTTATGCAATTTTTTTTTATCTTTGTAGAATTTGAATTTGAAGCTCAAATTTTATACAAAGGTAAATGATAATAGCCTCAACATTAATAAAATATGTTATAATTTGTTTATGATACTATTATATGCATTTTTATATACAGGTTGTTAAGATACTATTAGATAATATTAAACTATAAATACTATTTAAAAAAAATATAATCTAAATTTTTTGAGATAGAAAGTGTCATCTTTTGCCAACATGCAAATTTTGAGCTTCAAATTGACATTGTACAAAGAGAAACGAAAAAGATAAATTGCAATAAGGAGTAAATTGCACCAATATAAATAGTTTGAGGGAGTAAAGTGAGTCAAAATTTTTGTTTAAGAGGTTAAATGGACAAAGTGAATTCTTTGGGAGAGTAAAATGAACTTCTTTCTAATTTAAAACCGATGGGGGTAGTACTTACTCTCTCTTTGAAGCGGGAATGACCAGTAAAAAAAGAAAATTTGTGAACTCTGAAATGACGGAGGGGACTGAGGGAGTAGTATATAAAGAGTTTGCAAAGAGATACTGCTAGCATTTCACTTCGCTATGGAATTTACACTAACATGCTCTGTATTTGTGATGAGATAGCGACTGAATTTCATCAAGCTGAACTTAATTCTGAAAATGAAGAGGAAGAGTTAACAATAGCAGGTCACTGAATACACAAACGTTTCTGCAATCTGAAGAAAAATGGCCTAGTTTCGTCCTTGTCAACTAAAATGGATTTCCTATAGGTAATAGTGTAGCGATATACTCAGTAATTCGGACAAGTTCTTTGGATTTCAGAATTCAGATTCAGATAGATGATTTTCCTGCATAATCGTCATATGAAGATCTCAACACAAACAATTTGTTTGAAAGTGATGAAACAAAATTAAAATCAATAATGTTACAGATGGTGGCCACCATTCCGTTTAAACACGAACCTGAAAAGGCTAAAATCAATATCTGAAATCTCACAAGTAAATGTCGGCAGGCTCATTCTGCCTTGCCCTTGTTGCCGGCCTTCTTGCCCTTGGCGGCGGCGTAGGCAGCACCGTGGAAGTCGAGGAAGAGAGCGAGCAGCGACGCATTGAAGACAGCGTTGAACACCCACCCCGCCATCCCCTCGCACCCGCCGTCGGTGAAGTGTAGCCACAGCATCACCACGGAGGCCGCGAAGCTGAAGAGGAACTGCACGATCTGCAGCTCCGTCACGGCGCGCTTCCATCGCGACGGCCAGCGCCAGCCGACGCTGCAGGAGAAGTAGTACGCGTACATGACGATGTGCACGCCGGCGTTGGTGGCGAGCGCGATGGGCATGAGCGACTGGCGCGTCGCGAGCCAGAGGTAGCACATCGCGATGACGACGGCGTGGTGGTACACGTGGAGCAGCGTCAGCGGGCGTCGGCCGAGGAGGATGAGCAGCGTGTCGCCGAGCTCGTACACCTTGGAGAGATAGAACACGTGCGCCCAGAAGAAGACGGGGCCCGACGCCTCCGTCGCGCCCCGCGGGAAGCAGAACGGCCACCGCCACCGCGGCGGCGGCGCCGCGGCCGCGGTGGAGAGAACGCACCCTAGGGCCATTGCCGCGGACAACGCCAGGAGGACCGCGTTGTGGACCGCGGACGCCGCGCAGAGCACCCGCGGCGGTGGCGGCGGGAGGAGCGGCAGCACGAGGCGGCGGAGGAGGAGCACCGCGGCGAGGTAGCCGCAGATGACGGCGGCCGCGAATGACGGGGTCGCGCCGGGCGTGCGACCCGGCTGCCAGCGGAACGAGGCCACGGCGGGGTGTTCCACGAGGAACCACGGCGCCTGGCTCAGCAACGCGGCCGCCATTGGGATCGCTCCGGCGGCGCCGACAGGCAAGACTGATCTGCTCCCCTGCGCGCGAGCCCTGTGTGCTGTGTGGTTGTTCGTGTGACACGTCTCGCGGGATCGAAGGCGCTCCAGCAGTGGCTCGGGCGGTTCAACAGGATAACATAACTGGCCCATCAAGCATCAAAACACAGGATTCATGAGGAAATATACTACTCCAACCTGCGTTAACTTTTAATTTTCTGAATGCGGAAATTAAGAACAAATATATTCTTTCTGTTTTTTAATTGACGTCGACGTTCACTTTTAAATTTAACTTTAACTATTTGTCTTATTTAAAAAATTTGCTCGAATATGTAAAATTTTAAGAATAACTCTAATGATAAATTAAATTATATTAAAATATATAAAATTTATTATTTTTTTAATAAAATGAATAATTAACGTTGAATTTAAAAGTTAACGATAACATCAATTAAAAAATAAGAGGAGTAGATAAAAAAAGTTGTATTGAAATGAGAAAAAATGTATTATACTCCACTAAATAAAAAAAATGTATTGAGAAGAGAAAAAATATATTAAAAACTAAGAGTAACAAATATTTAAAAATAAATTTTAAATAAAAAAATAAATAAAAGTAAACAGAGGAAGTAGATACTCCTATTTAGAAGCACAATACGTGTTTCCACTTCTTTTAACCGGTTGTGGTTATGGTTCGTATTAACAACAACAAAGGCAGCCAAAGCAGCAACAGAAAGATGCTCAAACGAATGGGTCCAGTGCTACTATAATGCTTAGGAATTCATCATCTGCCACTGCCAGCGTTCAATTTTAGAGTTGAATTGGAATGTGGTAGGTCTGGCAAATTTAGTACACTCTTCATTTCTAAATTGTTATTACAGTTTACTTATAATATCATATTTTTAATAAAATAAATAGTTAAATATAATATTAAAAGTCAGTTGTGACAATAATTTAAAAAAGAAGAGAATATTACTTTGATGGTGCAAGCTGGACCTCGCCGTCTTGCTCCGCATACAGGCCCCTGTTCTTGCCCTTACTCCCCGGCGTATTCTTGTTCCTCTTTTGCTTGCTACTGCCCTCCTCGGCCTTCTTCCTCTTGCCCCCTTGAATAGCTTCCTCCTCCTCCCGCTGCAGTGGCTTCCGTTTTTTGCTGGCCTTCGCGGCGCTGAATATCTCGCCGATCTCGTCCTTGGCCTTCGGCTTCTTGTCTCCCGCCGCCTGCTCCGGCTCCTCGGTGGGCTTCGAGGGCTTGGGCTTCTTGTCGGAGGATACCTTGGAGGTGACAGAGGGGTTGGAATCAGATGATTTCTTCTTATTCTTGGATTTGGTTGCCATTGGAGAATACAGCGTGGGAAATTCGCCGCCGCAGCTGGAGGAGCTGGGGAAGGGAGCTAGCAGAGGAGGGCCGCGCGAACAAGGGTTTAGCATAGGTTCTTCGGGTTCGTTTGGCTGGACCTCCTCACTCCAATTAAAGATGGGCCAGCCCACGGGTTGTACTTACAATAGTACGCTTTACCGGCCCAATTATTTATATTTTCTTTTTTTTAAGAGAATTACTACATGCTTTGAGTTGGGTACATGTCACTGTCCAACAATGGGAGACTCCAATATGGAGGCAATCCTCATAGCTCATACTATGTCAAGATATATTCAAATATGTCCATCCAAAGAAAACAAAATAAAATGATTCAGAAATTCAGAAGTGAGACACAATAGAACATGATGCCATCACATCTGCACAGGTCATGCAACGAGTTTTGTATTTGCAATTTGCCTCGCATCACACATGATCATGATAACATTGCTCGTTCAATAAACCTTTCCAAGCGGATTCGTCCCATCATTCATAATGAATATATCAGACAATGTATCGCTTAGGAACATTAAACAGTTGATAATAAAACAAGCAGCAACCACATATGTACAATTGACACGATAAGTTTTGTATTTACATCTTCCAACTTGCTGATTATTCCACCCGGATCATGATATTGGGCGCTTTCATACTTACAATGCTTTCATAATAAATCTGGCAGACATGACGGCACCTTTTCCAGCCACTTTGAGGACATGACGACTCTTGTACAAGCTGCACCCAATCAAAAAGTAATACTGAGAAGAGGAGCCATCATAGCATATCACATTGATCTATAATTGGCCTTTTCTTTTTATAGCAATAGTCATATTGGCAACACTAGCATATCACATTAAAGATTGTTGATGACAAAAGTATAATAATAAGAAAGTAAAAGGTCAACAGTCAAATTTCAGAATATTTCGAATTAATATCACTCAGATTCTCCCATATGAACCAGAACTTGAAAACAATGGCAACTCCAAAAACAGAGGCAAACTGGAGAATATTTTTGGGTATTGGAAGTGGAAATAGTTGATATTGGATCCACATGTGAAATCAGATGTGAAGAATAGGTACATGAGAACATTACCCTGCCAGTGTAATTCCCCATGTGCCCAAGATATAAATAACTTTTGCAGCCTCCCAAAGAGTTGACCATCCCCAGCGAGCTTTCATGCTATATAATGCCTTTGCAACAGCTGCTTACATGTTAAAATGACAAAATAAAATGAATAAAGATGAGAAACAACCGATAAAAATTAACCATGAAGTTGACATGTACAAACTAAAAGCAAAATTTGTAAGACTGTTTGTTTACCATCCAGTCCTTTTATATAGACTTATCTAAATTTGGAGACGCAAAGTATAGCATATGTTAGATCTGAACTGTCATCTAGATGAAGTTCGAACCTAGTTAACATTTCCACTTGCCCTTGACCAAGTACTACCACCTCAAATACAGCAATCTGAAACGGGAAGTCCTCAAAACAGTACTAACAAGTAGAGAGCCTCACTAAAAGGAGTACTGCCTCCTTAAACTGTTGCGCCTACAGTTTGCTTAAGCGATGATGTTTATTTAGGAGGGTATTTTTGCTTAAGCTTAGCAATTTTGATCACTCCTGATAGTTAAAAGATATAAACTCTCAAACATCTTAAAGAATAGGTTTGCCAGAGGGACATCTTTTACCATGCCCTACCCCATAACTTGGACAACTATTTTCAGAGGACAAAATAACTTGAGTGACAACATGAAGAATAGGCTTATAGTCATACCCTTTTGGAGCTCTGCTGGCGTTAACGACTGTAATAGACAAGGCAAAAACCAGTTAGAACAACATAGCAGTGCTAGAGGGCATGTTCATTGATCATTGATAGCTACATTAAAAGGAGGGCATATACCTTAGACTTTGGATCTTCAAGAATGCACCTAGCAACAAAGGTGGCTACACCATCAACTATGTCGTCTTCATTAATTATAACATAATTTTCATCATCAATTCCACTAATTTCCTCCAAATTAGCGTCATCAGTGTTATAAGTGACAAAAACCCATGATCCTTTCTTCCCATTACCCATGTTTTCTCCAATATCCACCTCTGATTAACATTAAAGAACAAAATGGGAGGGAGTTAGGTTCCTAGTACTTTGCAGACTAGAAAATTAATAATGGTTAAACTTTTGCAACTCTAGCAAGAAAACCTTTCATGTTACCAGAAGATAGTTCAGCATGTAGACATGCTGACTCATCCTGTAATTTCTCAAGATGAGCAAGGAAGCTAACATTGTTCACAGCAGCTAGAAGTCGATTGTACAACTGCAATGCAAAATAACAAACAAAATGAATAGCCATCCATCCCATTCCACAATGCGCGCACGAATTCTGAATTTCAAACATGGAACTTTTGACTACATAATATGAGTGATACTATTAGATTTGTGTTTCAATGTCCATGTATATATGATTAGGGATTTACAATATGTTAGAAGAGGAATTTATGGCCAGAGTATAATTTAAAGATTTTGCCTAGTCAAACCACGGGTTGTCAAATGGGATGAATGGAATATACAACTTAAAACTCAGATAAAAAAGATAATAAGCTGGATAAGGGATACCATTATATCGAAATGAATTTATATGTGGTGATGGTCTATCACTATAGATTATACAGAATCCTAAAGCATGCTTAATCTACCATCATATTAGTAATTCATGCAGTTGAATTCGAGACACGATAATTTGCATACGCTTCAAATTGCGGATCCACGCGGATAAAGTCAAAAAATATGCAACAGCGTACGACAAAACAGAGGTGAAACGGAGCCAGCTCACATCGGGAGGGCACTCCTGGGAGACGCAGGGCACGCCGTGGAGCTCGCGGAGTAGAGCGAGGTCGTCGGCGATGCGGGCGCGGAGCATGGCGTTCTCCTCCCGCAGTCGCGCAGCCTCTTCTTCAGCGCACCTTCCGTCGACCCCCGCAGGGGGCGTCGGCGGCGCGTCGTCGCCGGCCGGCTGGTGGCCGGGACGGTGCTCGTAGGCGTAGCGCGCGACCTCGGCGATCTCGACGAGGGTGTGCGCCACCTCTAGGGGGATCTTGTGCGCCGCGGCCAGCGCCATCGCCGCGCCGGCCGATTGATCGGAAGGCTGGTCTCGTTGGGGGAGCGAAGAAGCAATCGGAATTGGGACGAGGCGAACCCTAACAAGGCCGCAATACGCAACCTCGCCGTGGCCGGCGAGTTTTTTTTTTTTTTTTTGAACAACCAGCGAGTTTATTTGGGATTCCGTGTTTCACTCAATCCGTGGGCCCCATGTTGCTTTTACGGATTATTATAAACTCCTCTCAATCCGCAACTCTGGTTATCGTAACTTCAATCTCATCCTAATTGACAGAGTACGGGACTAAGCTCAATACCGTAGAGTGTAACGTACTCCTTCAACTCTTAAATTAATGTCGTTGTTAGTAACGTCAATTTTGATTATTTGGTTTATTTAAAAAATTAGTTTAAATATATACAATTTTAAGTTATAATTCAAATAACTTTAAAAATTAATCAAATTATAATAAAATATATATTTTTATTAAAAAAAATTGAATAAGACAAATAGTCAAAGTTGATATTAAAAATTAATGATGATATCAATTTAAAAACAGAGAGAGTATTCACACTGTACTCCTTTCATTCCCAAATACTCCGTCTGTTTTTTATTTTCTGACATTCTTACATGAATCAGTAATTCATTTTTAACTCATTTGCTAGTATGGCTGGTAACAAGCGGTAACATAGATGTTACTGCCATGTGGACCCGACGCAACTCGTCGGGTAACACGCTTGGAAGCATGCCGTTTTTCAACTTTCACAACGTTGAACGTCCTTTGCACTCAAAAAGAGCACACACATTGCTATTGATATTTTACTAAACCATTATAGACTACCAAGAAAATTGGTGGCGTTGTCAAACCATTGACTGTTACAGTGACAAGTGGGCCAAACTACTCTATTTGCTGTTGTTTTTCGCCAAGATAACGTTCACAATCCATCGGCAACCCTGCATCCGCATGGCATTTTGGGAGAATAGCGATACACGAATTGTATGACATTCGTCTTACACGATTAATAAATTGGCATTACAACAGAGACAATGAGCTGCAGGGTTCATCGCATGAACGTGCACCCCCGAACAAGCAGTTCGATGGTTGGATGCTATTCAATGCAGCAAGTTAGGGTCGCAACCAAGTATATATAGCCGCAGTCTGCACTCCATTTGCTGTACACTATTTGTACATCATATGCAGCTATGACAAGACTAGGAGCAAAATTAGAGAGGACTAACGTGTCACTACTTGGCACTACGCCGTCAATCATTTACAGTATCGCTCAAATGCTTCTTCGGTACCGAGATTTTGGGGAAGCAGATCATTTGCCGTCATTAAGCGCTTTTGGTCCAGACGAATGAGAATCTCAACTGCTTGGCCAGACTAGAGGAATCAATTGCTGCTGATAGGTGTTGGTGTTGTCGGATACACCGAGTTTGATGACGAAAGTAGCCGTGCAGCCTCTTCCAGTTCCTTCACTGTCAAGCCAGATGTGCCCTCCCATGAGGCTAACAAACCTGAAATAGTTTTTTTTTTCAGATAAGTCATCAAGTTATGGCTTGAATGAATAAGTTATAACTAATGAATCCTAAACCATGATGTAAAAAAAAACGTTGACGCTTCATTACTAGAAGCAAGACCATGCGGAAAGAACTATAGGTATGGAGTGATATTAAACTACCTCTTGCAGATGGCAAGGCCAAGACCACTACCACTGGACCCTCGGTCTCCACTTTGAGTGTGAGCAAACTTTGTAAATACATGAGGTAGATCCTGAGGACTAATACCACAGCCCGTATCTTGTACCTGAAACAGAGAATTAACATACTGTAAGGCAATGAAACCAGAAATGTTATCGTGACTTGACT
>BCLF01000014.1:622090-645694 GCA_001602275.1 Zoysia japonica
TTGCAATATAGTTTTATGTCGGCCTTGGGAGCAATTCCATTCAGGCAAATTAAACAAGATACAGTAAGTGACTGAGCCAATAATGTCCCAATGGTATAAAGAAATCATATCTCAAAATTTAATCAATCCAGCTGTCCAACAACTAGTTCGCGTTTTAGAAATTTCAAAAGTAATCAGGCAAATTAAAAGCTATCCATCAACTTTTGAAACTATTGGAATCCGTTGCTATGCACTATCTGCTATATAGCTCAACAAAAAAAAAATTCACAACAAACATGTGTCTATGGCAAATAAAGTGCTAGCCATATCCAAGGATAAAACTGACAAGCGGTCAACTATCACTAGTCTTTGTTCAGAACAGCTGTGTATGGATCCATATAGAATTCAAACTAAAAGACTAAGTTGATTATAAAGCAACTAAAGCCCAGTTAAGTTCGATGAATGATGCCATATAATGGATGGATGATCATGACTGGTAATTTGCAGTACACATGCTACCTTTTGAGATTTTTTTTCCCAGAAAATTCCTGATATCATACTAAATAACTATAACCTATGTCATAGTGATAGTGGCTCCAAACCCCAAGCTCAAGAGAAATTCAGCTATATATGTGGAGGTATAAACAGAGATTATTGATGTAGCACAAGGAATAAGTAAAGATTTTTTTTTTAATACGGTTGAGAAGAAGCACAATCAGGATTCACGAAAACATGGCAGGTTCATATATCGGAAGTGAGTTTTGAAATCATATACTCGTTGTGACTGACCAGTTTTTGGAAACCTATGCACAATACATGAGTGTTTGAAAGGAAATCATGTTGATCCTTGATTTCTAATTCCAATAGCAGGACCAGGTCCCATAGCCTACATCAGGATTAAACAATCGCACAAGCCTGCCTAGAATATTTACCTGGACTTTCAAGTAGAAATGGTCATCACTTGCAGCTGGATGAAATTCTGGGGTTCTAAACTCTCTTAGAGAGTCAGCTTTTACAATAGATGCTAGCAGCGTGATGTGCCCCTCCTTGGTAAACTTAACAGCATTGCCAGAGATATTTAGAATAGTTTGCATGAGTCTCTTCTCATCACCAATGGCACATAATGGCAAATCAGGTGACAACATGACAGACACAGACAGTCTCTTGATAGCTGCTATTGGTTTGATGAAACTCATCACCTATAAGAGCATAGGGGAATTTCAATCACATGAACATAAAAGCAGATAATAGACAGCCAGAAAGCTAATGCTACTTTGCTGCATACCTCTTTGAAAACAGCATGAAGATTGAATGCTTTAATCTCCAATTCAAGGCTCCCATCCTCAAGTTTGGAAAGATCCAACACGTCATTAACGAGTGTTGCTAATAGATTGCTGCTTTTTAGTACTGTTTCCACCATCAGACGCTGCTCCGGAGTAAGCTCCGTTTCCAAAAGCAGTGATGAAAGGGCTATAATTGCATTCATTGGTGTTCTCATTTCGTGATTCATAACAGCAAGGAAATCATTGCGAGCACGGATGGCCATCTCAGCGTCTCTTCGAGCTAAATCCAAGGCAACATTCTGCTCCATCAGTAAATCACGTGCTCTCATGGACTCTTCTAGAATAGCCGCATGAGATAGGGCAACTGCAACCTGGAGAAGAAACCAAGAAAAAAGATGAAATAACATATCTTCATGTACAACAGTTTTGATAGTTTATTCCATGCTTTTCAGGAAAGAATTGATAACGATGACAAATCAGCCGAACCATTATTTTAGCTTACTAGATTTGCTTCAGTGTCCTAGGGATAATTTGACTACATTACAGACGATAGTATTCCAGAAATCACCATTCACTATGTTATACATAGTGATAAAGATTCATGAGTGTATGGTTTTGGAAGCATATAAAATACAGCTTTCTTTCTACAAATAGATCAGCCATAACAACCATACCAAGAGATAGAGCATTAACCTGATCAGCGACGACCTCAACAAGCTCCAGTTCATGCACATGCCATTTCCTTGCACTATCTGATGGAAGTATCAAAACCATAATTGCAAAGCTTTTTGCTGAAAGCTCTGGCCAATCATTTGTTTGGAAATTTGAAAGATGCAAAAGAGGCACTCGCACTGCAGCTACTTCTGGTGGAACGTATCGCCCTGCAAGAGGTCGGATCCGTGCCAATGGAGATGTGTGGGGAATTATAATTGCTCGGTTGCTGCTGAATGCTTGATTGACAACAGGAAGATTAATTGGTACAGATGACCCAACAGTAATCTGGTGGCGCAGAGTATGAGAAAGCTGAAGACTCGAACCACTTCGTGATGGCATCCACAAGGCACATTCTTCCAGACCCAAGGTCCTTCCTAACTCAACCAAAGTAGTCTTCAAAATGGTGTGCCTATCAAGTGTGCTTCTTATTTCATGAGTAAGCATCCTAACATGTCTACCAGTCTCCTCCTGCGTCCTTATCAGTCCCATCTCCCTATCAAGCTCTTCAGCTTTATTTTTTAGGAACAACTCCCTCGTCTTCACGCTCAGCAAATCAGGTATGATATGAACAAGCATCAAGGCTGTTGCACAGGACACAACTGCCGTTGAAACCTTGGCTACAGTCATTACGATGGCGACAGTCTTGGTGTGTGTAGTGAAAGTCCACAGGTTTATGAGATGAGTCGCTCCGCAGAGAACTATAAAAGCACCGAACTGGATCAAGACCCATCTGTACGGGAAGAAGGATGACTTCTTCACGAAGTAGATGAGCTCTAACGGGATCGAGAAGTACGCAAGCGCGATAAAGAAGTCCGAGATGTACTGATACTTGACGAGGAGATCATCGGTCGGCCATAGCGGCTCGATGCAGTCGCATCCGTCCATCCAAAACGCTTCAGTGTAGAGTCAGTAGTAACAACATTTCCTACAGAAGAACATATAGATGAATGAATTTCTAACCTTGCCCTGTTAAGCAAACTGGAAACTATACTAGCAACCGAGAAACAGCATTATAACACTAGTCAAGACAGTAGAGAGCAAAATTGCACAAGATGAACCAACGAGCTCCCATTCCCGAGCAGCCGCAGCATCATTCCGGACATCTAAAGCAACGGTTTCATTCAGCACGCTCTCCCAAGCCCCATCCCATGGTACCCACGTCATCTGAAAAAACAACAGTACACTTTCCCCACTCCAGCAACGCACGGTAGCCAATCGCTCCCACACCGAGCCCACTAGCTCAGCAATCGGAATCGGGAACGCTCACCCGTGACGGGAAAGCGGCCGGGCCTCCAACGCCTCCGCGCCCTTACCCTAAGCAATCAATCATACACCCCCACAGGCTCGCACCAATCATACCGCGTCTTCTAAATCAACCCAGCGAAAGAAACGACACCCAGATCTAACACGACGACAGGCGAGCAAGAGAGAGAGCTCGTGGGGGCAGTACCTTGATCGGTGGCGGCGTCGATGCGACTCCGCGCAGCCCGCCGAATTGGAGCGGCGGGAGCGAACGCGAGAGGAGAAAGGGAAAGCGTCAAAGCGGCGGCGCTGAAAAGGGAACGAGGGGATGGGGAAGGCAGCCAGATGCGCGGACAGGCAAGCCAACCCGCCCGCCCACTCCCACCGCGGCCGGTAGTACCGTACTAGTGAAGTAGCAGGAGACTTGAGTGGCTTGCCCGTCTCGTCCTGGGTCTTTCTTTTCCCCCCGGCCGTTTCTCTCTCTCTCTCGCGGTGCTGCCTCTGGCGCCCAGCCGGCGTCCGGGGCGGCTAAGGCGGCGAGGGCGGCGGCGTGACAGAGCCGGTGGGTGGATTTCACGAGCGGCGCAGGTGCAGCGGATCTGTCTGCAGATACGGTTCGTATGGCAGACGTGGTTGACAGCAAGGTTGCAAAGCGGCGATGTCCACGGGGGCTGCACCGGGGATACGGAGGTCCGGCCGGTGTCGGTCGTACAGTTTGGAGGGTTCGGCACGAGCTTTAAAAAATCTCGTCAGCCCGTGCTAGTTTATTGACCTCTGCCCGTGACTCTCTTCGAAGTCCTTACAGTAGTAGCTTTACCAAAGGAGCCGTGCTTTCGCTATGAGATTTGTTTGCAGTTCGAAATCATCCTTTTTTTTCTTCGTACCTCTGAGTACTCCAGACTCTTTTGAATCGGAGAAAAAAATAGAAAATTTTACAAGAATATTCTTAAAACAAAATGTTGATGCAGTTACTGACTGGTATACAGCACGGATGGGGCGGAAACGGTATAATATAGTTTAGAAATGATGATGCAATAACCGGTGTATACAGCCCAAACAACAAAATGTGGGAACATATACCTAAGGTAACAGGATGAAAACCAAGCTGCCATACACGCGCAAGCAGTCTTAACATGACATCTTCCTGATACAAAACACCGATCACTGAGACTAATTTGAAAACAAGCAGCCTATTGTGCCTCCTGCGGTGCAGGTTCGCCACCATCAGTAGCAGCTTCTTCAACTGGCTTGGTTGGGTCCACACTAATCGCATCATTAACGCCCAGGACCTCATCCATCAGCTCGTCTTCCGCGGCTATGTCCTCGTCCACATCCTCATCATCATTACCACCCTCATCAGGAATCCGGCGTGTCTTTGGACCATGCTCTGCCCTGTGGGTGTCGAGGTCCTTATCCATTTCTTGCATGTTTGCAGGCGCATTGCCTCTACGAGCATTCCGAGCATTCTGAATCCTCTCTAGCTGCCTCTCAGCGTTGGTAAGATATTGCTCCTCAACTTGCTTCTGAAATTGGGTTAGCTCAGCCCTGCGCATTGACTTCCACTCCTCAAATGCCTGCAGTGTAAGGTACATCCAGATTAAGATCTGAGAAACAAGACCAGATAACAGGAAACAAAATATAAATATTAAGTACATCCTTGTATAAAAGGTAGTCCCTGATATTTTGGAAGCATGATTAAAAAAATGACCTATATGAAGAAAATATAGAAGATTACATTGTCCATTTTGAAATGCTTGGTGACATCGAAATACAACTACAATAAAATCTTGCCCACTGTATTCTATGAGTTAACAATACTCGGCAGAAAGATATACTTTATCAAACAAACAATATAATGATAACACAGTATAAAGCTGTAGAATAGGCACCAAGTAGCTACTTATAATTTGGACCATGGATATGCAAGGTTCTGGCATGTTGGATAAAACCGAAACTGGGAGAGGTAATTTTGGTGCTGCAGGAGCGGCAGAAGCTGACACATTGGAGATGAGGATTGACAATATGTCAGCCCTGGAATTGAGCATGAACCCAGTTCATCATGAGAGAAGCAAACACATAGATGTGAGGTATGGGATGGCTGGTCAGATTCCTGCTGAGTTCATCAGCACTAAGGACCAACTCGCTGACCTCTTAACGAAGACATCAACATTCAGTAAGATGACACAAGGATTTGGCGGGATTAGGAGCAGCAATGTCAGATAAGCCTTCTGTTACTTTTGTTTTGAGTATTTCCTTCTTCTCTGTCTGAGTCAGTCAGTAGCTTAGAGCCTTAGGGCCTCTTTGTTTGAGCTGGAGCTTTGAAGCTTTTAGAAAAGCTGGCTGGTGGCTAGTTGAAAAGCTAGCTGGTGGAGTAGTGATTGTTGGCTTTTGCAATATATACTTGGCTTTTCTGCACACCAAAAGCCAGAAAAGCAGCTCTAGGTGAGCTTTTCAGCTTTTAATTCATTTCCTCAGAAGCTAGCTTTTCAGCGTTCTAAAAGCCAGTTTTTTAAAACCTTGTTTCAGCTTTCCAGCTGGAAAAGCCAACCTGAAAAGCTGAAACAAACAGGGCCTTAGACAGTTAGCCTTTGATTCCGTCATTTCAGTCAGCTAGAATGGCTGCATGAATTCTGTTAGTAATGGCCGAGAGTCAAGGCCACTATGGTCCGTTTAGTAGGCAACATGGCAAGTGATCAACAACTCACATAATTTTATGCTGGTTTTTAAGCTTTTTCGAAAAAGATTTTCTAGGTTGTGAAACAATCATAAAACGGATATAACATCACACCGTTAACAGCAGTGCTTAGAAAAGCAGAAGTGCTAAGAGCACATTGGTCAACACTTAGCACCCTAGATATTTGTAGTTTTGGCAAATGAACACAAAAAGATAGTTTAAAATAATGAAAACACTGTATTGCCACATAATAAAGAAAATAATGAAATTATTGTTTACCACATAATTATTGGGAAAGTAGGGGGGGTCATGCCTAGATCAAATGCTGAGCAGGAAGCAAGGTGGTGAAGCTCCACCTAGCGCCTAGGTGACCACTTTTTTAAACACTGGTTATCACTAAAACTCATATAAGTTGCAGGTACTTCATGGTGGTTTCCTTTATACCAGTAAATGACCAATTTTTCATGTATTTGTTGACTATCTTAATCAGTTGAAACTGCTTCTCATTCAAAGGAGTGGTATAGAGTTAAAGACAAGGGAAGCATGGAAGTACAAAAGAGGCAAATCGCATATCATCCCAGGTTGTTTATTTTATATCTTTTAGAGTATCTGAGTAAGCAAAAGTAATGAAAATTTTAACTTGCATAGGGTTACCTTTTCCTTGTTCTGCTCAACAATAGCTGGATCATCAATGAGTGGTTTAGTTGGCACGTAGTAAATAGGTGGTTCAGTTTTTGTCCTGATAAACACAAAGGGAACAAAAAATATGGAGTTACATATGGCACAAATGTTGCGTAACATAATGCGAATACAAACACTTATGGTCATCAAAACATTAAGTCTGCATACAATTAGAATGTATCTTCCCTCAATTTAATTGTCAATATGGACACTTTTGGGCCAGAAATAAAAATAACCTGCAGCATGCAGAAAAATACATTCATCAAAAAAGAAAGCAGAATAGCTACTTTATGATTGAGGATCTAACTCAAACTGAAGAATGATGCAAAGAAGTAAAGTCACCTTAAGAAATTGGACAGCTTTTTATGATGCTCAGTCCACTGAATGTACAACAGCTCCAGCCTCTTCTCTTCTGCCTTAGCAGCTACGCGAGCACGAAGCATCTAAACAAAGGCATCCAATGATTAAATAACTACAAGGCAACCATGTTGTGACAGATGAATCAATGACTAAAACATTCCATTAATTTTACCACGTCACGTTTACGCTTCTCAACAATTTGCTCCCGCTCCATCTGTCGCAACCTTTCACTTTCCTCACGAACCTTTTGCTCAGCCTGCATTCAATCAATCTTTCAGTATCCATAATATGTTGGGCACAGAGAAAGTAAATGAATTTCATCCTTCCATATGCAGTTTTTTTTACAAAATAGCCTTGAAACTACAAAGGAAAATACTGGATTCTTTGATCCTACACTTGATTCATGATCTCTCAATATGTACAGCCAGATTTATATGGTTGAAATATGCACACTGAATTGTTAAGAAAAGGCACCGCGATACTCATGAGAAATATAGAGGTCCAACTCTTTCGTGCATGTAATAAAATAAATATTTAGTCGCTATTCCATGCAATTAAGATATTGCTTGTGACCATGAAGTCACAGGTTCGAGGTCCTGGAAATAGCCTCTTGCAGAAATACAAGGAAAGTTTGTGTAAAAAAGACCCAAAATGGCCGGACCCTTCCCTAGAACCTGTGCGTGCGAGAGCTATGTGCGCTGGGCTGCCCCAGTTGCTATTCCATGCAACCATGGATTTAAGCAAGAATTTTGACAAATATTTGTAGGATTTTTTTTGGCAATGTGCAGCATGGAAATCCCTAGTAGGTATTGTGAATTATATAGTAAACAAATGCGAGGAGACAGTCGAGAAATCACTCCATGAGCAAAGAACAAAGCAAGGGAAGACAAAAAAGTAGCCAAGTAGGGAAATATATAAAGAGAAAACTAGCGGTACAGTTGAATGAAGATTTCTAACTTGTGCTGGCTGTCATTGTCAGCTCTACATTGAAATATGAAAGATATCAATGTTTATTAGAACCTTGAACAATGCACTGCACATATTTCAGATAATTCTGTACATACATTTATATGAAAATTCCAAGCTCATAAACTTTAATGCTTAGAAAAAGTCCAGAGCAAAATAGTACTTATAGAGAACTACTCACTTTACATGGAAATAAGATGGGCATAAAAGAAATAAGTAAAACCTTTCGCTGTGTCTCTGATCTGCGTAGAAAAGCCTCAGAGCTGGAGAGTTTTTTGTTCTCTTGCTGGAATTTCTGCATTGCATGCATGAATAGAATCAAAAGATCAGTTAACTACAATTTTCGCAAGAAAAGATGCACGAACTCAGAAAATTCTCCAAATGATGGCACATCAAACATTTAAAGATTAAAGCATTATGAAACTCAACAGACTATGCTAGTGGTAGGCTCATACTAAACTCTAACTGTTGTCATTTCTGATTTGCTGGTACAGAAATTAGGTTGATGGGTGACCTTTTTAGCATCAGCATAGTTAAGTGTACCGAACTATGTTCGGTGAGACTGACCCATTTTCTTTTAAAGTCGGGGTGAAAGCCCTGTTTCTAAAAAAAGGACGTCTACATATCACGTTTGATAAGACTCGAGATATCACATGGATTAATAACTCACAGAATATGTTCCATAACTCTTTTCTTGATCAAACTTATAGGAAAGAAATTGCACGTTAAGGGTACAATATCTCTCATGCCTTCATCACTTTGACTACATTAAGTTAATGCTCGATTTGCTAGCTTATTGAGATGTTCAAGGTCACATTGGCTAAGCCAAAAACCATTCTGTAAAGACCCTTTTTCTGGGATAATAAAGATACAAATGAAAAAGAATTACCAGGGTCAATCATACATGAATACCAACTAGAAACTTTAGATGCATCATCATTAATGAGAGGGTTGCTTTACCTCTAATGTACCGACGAGAAGCTGACCCAGCATCCTCCTATTCCTCATTACCAATTTTTCATCCTGACTCTTGGGAAGCTCCCTTGGGGCAGGCTCTGGCAGCGAATTATAATCCTGCAACCGAACAATACCATCATAGCTCCACAAAAGCACCTATAACTCAACAACAAGCAAACCCAGAATATGTTCCCCCTACTCACCACCCTACTCAACATCCGCTGGCTTCCATCCCTCCTAAACCCACCATTGATGGCACTCCTCCTATCATCGCCTTCAGCGGCACCTGAACCCTCCGCATGCCCCTCGATCTCCATATCCCTTGCTCCTTCCTCCTTATCTTCATCGGCACCAACCTGCGTTCATCACACCAAATAACGCGATACAATTAGGGTTCCGCTGAACAAACCATAAACAGATACAAACGGAACAGAGATCCAAAATCGAAGTGCTGTACCTTAACCACGGCTGATAGCAACCGCCGCTTCTGCGGGGGCTGGTCGGATAATTCCGCAGCCTACATCAGAAAAAAAAAATTGTGGGAAAGCGTTACGGCGACGAGGAGATTAGGCTAACGGAAGGAGATGTAGGCGAGAAGCGTACAGGTCTCGCGACGCGGAGCGGGCGAGGCCCTCCGATGCCGGGGCCGGCGGCGCCACGGCGAAGGCCGCGGGGGTCTCGCAGGCGCTCGGTGATCTGCGAGGAGTAGAACACGGGAACAGGTCAGTGAGGATGCAACGGGGACTAGCGGAAGCTTCGAGATGGGTCGTTCGGGGAGAGAGGGCACAAAGGTACCTCGCGGTGTTGGCGCTGGAGCTCCTGGAGCTCGCGGCGGATGTCCTCAGCCGTCTTCTCCGTCGCGGCGGCCATCGCCGTCAGGGAGGAGGGGGAAGGGTTTAGGTTTGGCTGCGCGGGGATGGGCGGCGGTGTTGCCATAGCCCTACTACTCCTACGTGGGGTTCGCGTCCGCCACGGGCCTTCAGCCACGAGTTCCTGTGGCCCTGTGCGCTACGGTCTGGTCAGGTCGCGGCCCGGCCCGTTTCCCGCGTCCTGCCGTGTTTTTGAAGATCGGCAAGATGCTGCTGTACTTTTGATTTCGGAAATTTTCCAACCTTCATTCAAATGGAAATAATAAAATGCAAAATCAACAGTACCAGTGAGAAGACAACGAAATTTTACAGGTCACACTAACACATACTCCCTCTGTTCTTTTTGATAAATTTCATATATTTTTATATAATTTGATTTATCATTAGAGTTATTTGAATTACAACTTAAAATTTTATACATTCGAACAAATTTTTTGAATAAAACGAATAATCAAAGTTAAATTTAAAAGTCAACAGCGACATCAATTAAAGAACGAAGAGAGTACAATTTGCATATGCTATGTATCATAATCTTCGTCCGGTGAATGGATGGGATTCTTACACCAGTGGCGTGAATGCAGAGGTCGTTGCAAATTAGTTTGTCACTGTGCACCACTCTCAAACAACAAAAAGGAAAGAAAACTTCACCGCCATCCAGGCTAGAGCACCAAGTTCTGCTCCAGACTAGGCCCAAAAATGCTGCCAGGGAAATGTCACCGCCTGTGAGATCTAAGCTGCTGAATGAACCGATCGATGTAATTCTCATGGAGTTCAGTATCAGCCGCAATCTCTTTCAGCTTCGTGGCATTGGTCACAAAGACGCTCCTGGTTTCTTCGTCCAGCATCACAGCCCGGACCGCGCTTGCGACGCTGTCGCGATCGAACGATCCGTCGCTCTCGACCCTGGGCACCTGCACCCCCACCTTCTTCCCTTCCATGAGCCGCGCGTTCGACCCTTGGTCGCCGTAGATGGGCAGCATGACGAGAGGGTGTCCGTACAGAATCCCCTCGATCGTGGAGTTCCACCCGCAGTGCGTCAGGAACGCGCCGACCGCCCCGTGCGCGAGAATGCTGACCTGAGGAACCCACCCCATGGCCACGAGCCCACGGCCTTGCGTGCGCTCCTCGAAGCCCGGGGGAAGGATGTCCGCGTCGAGGACGCCGCTGGGCTTCCTCAGAGCCCAGAGGAAGCGCGTCCCGGCGAGCTCCAGCCCGAGAGCCAGCTCGTGCACCTGTTCCACGCGCAGCGGCACCTCGCTCCCCAGCGCGACGTACACGACGGAGCTAGCCGGCTGAGCGTCCAGCCAGCGCACGGTTGCGTCTTCTCCGTTCACGCCGCGGCCTCGCCCGCCCGGCGACGGTGGTAGGAGGCCGAGTGGGACGACCGGGATGCCGTGGAGCGTAGGCGCGAGCGGTAAGGTCTCGGGTTCCCACTCGATACAGCTCCGAATAGACGCGAGCGTGCACCTCTGAACTGTCAGGGTGCAGCGCTGGAGCACGGACATCCCCGACGCGCCATGGTTCATGAACATTTTTGCCTTCCTCTCCGACTCGTAACGTGGCTCCGTCGACGACGTTAGCTCCTGCGCGGCGGCCGGCTGTTCACCTGAAGACGCATCGCTCTCCGAGCGCACCGACGAAGCGCTGTTCCACGCAACGATGCCCTTTGCGGCGCCCAGGAGAAGACAAGCGCACGGCACCTAAGGAGAAGTCAACGGATCCGACTGAGATACGGAACCCAGCCAAGCAGCAAATTAAACGAAGTTGAGAAATCTGCCGAACCTTGTGTTCGACTGCGGCGGCTGCAGCCCAGTGGTGGAAGATGTCGACGATGACCCAGTCAGGCCTCTTGTCCTCGGCGGCGCACGCGGCGCGCAGGAACTCGGCGAAGGGCGCGGCGAGGCCGTCGAAGGCCTTCCAGTGGAGCTCGAACTTCTCGTACGGGACATCGTTGGTGGACTCGGCGCCCTCGGGGAGGCCCTCGACGCGCGGGAACGGCAGCGCCACGAAGTCGAGCAGCGGCGTCGCGTCGGGGCGCACGGGCGGGAGACGCGCGATGTTGCGCGGCGTGGAGACGTACGAGACGTGGTGGCCCCGCGACGCGAGGCGCTCGGCGAGGTCCAGGCACGGGAGCAGGTGGCCGAACGCGAGCCACGGGCAGATCACCACGTTCGGTGGCTTGGTGGTGGAGGAGGAGGAGCCGGAGTCCATGGCGAAGAATGCGTATAATCTTGTGCGGAGCTAGAAACACGGCAAGAAAACGATTGGACGATCCCGTTGCTGGGTTTCCGGTTTCAGTCCACAGCCGGCTGCGGGCTGCGGGCGGCAAGGTCGATCGGATAGAGTATTTTACAGTGCTTGGCGGAGGTTTTGACGTACTGATCGAGGCGGCCGGTGGCTGCAATTTGGCAAGTTGGCATGGCACGGCGTGATGGAGTGATGGAAGAATCAGACAATGGACAACTTGCATATAATCTATATGATATAGATCTTGATTTCAAGAGAAAACGACTTGCATGCATCGTTGACTTGAACCTGGACACTTGTTATGACTTGTTTTATTATACGTTGCCTATCTATATTGTCTAGACACTGCATAATGTTGTATTTATTTATGAGACACCACACACACGTACACAATTAAAAATCACTTTTTCTGATAGGAGAGCGAGGAAGTGTGAAATAACTTTACCGGTCATTCTCCCCCCGCCGTCCCCTGCTCGCACGTACCAATCCATCGTGGACCGCCACAAAGCCCTAGCCATGTCACCGGTGACGGCTGCCTCAGTGCGATCTCAAGTAAGGGACGATCCATTAGTGATGTACCGTCGATTAATCTCACCTTGCGTCATCATAGATTTTATGAGTTCGTTTTAGGTTCGAACGGAGAAATTTTTACAATTTATCCGTTTTTTTTCTGTGAAAGTGAACTATTTTTGTGAAATTTTTGTAAAATTTTTGTGAAATTTTTGCGTTACAAATGGGCCTTACTGTTTTGCTTCTTGCGCAAATAGTAAATTCCGTGGCAACGCTGTCGTGCCACATCCGTTGTCTTCGCTGCTTTGGGGAGCGAGATGCCACTGACCGTCGAGCAGGCACACGAGATCGCTCTCGGTTTGGAGCTTGTCGGGACACGGTCCGTTTGTAAAAAGCGAGGATTTGGAGCGCAGGTGATTGTCGTTTTCTTCGGCGCCGCAAGACCACGGCACACTAACACACATGACACGTCTTGGCAAGTCCCACATACATAGTAGAAAAAATGAACTAATCATGTAAGAAGACGCGACGGTGAAGCTGACATCTTATTGCAGAGTCAACACATTTACAGAGTAGCTGATCAGGAACGGTTGTATGGTTTTGTGGTGCCGCAGCAGCAGTCAGCTTGACTCCGGCGATGTACGTATCCGAAGGCCATGCAGGGCCTTGCCGACGCCGCTCCCAAGGGCTTGGCGAGGCCGCTCCTTCGTCCCTCGTCGGCCGCTCAGCACTGGCAACGGCGCGTCACTGAGCACGCCTACCGCCGCGGCGGGCACGCTACCGCCGCCACGGGAACTCCCCTGTGCGGAGGCTGACGAGCCACGCGGCACGTCCCTGACCTTGCGACACGCGCGCGACGTCGTCCTCCCGTTCCGTCGCCTGAACAGCCGCCGCCGTCACCGCGGCCGTGACCCATAGACGTATACCCGCCGCTTGATTCTTAAATTAATATCGTCGTTGATTTTTAAAATTAAATTTGATCATTTATTTTATTAAAAAAATTTAATAAATATTATATATTTTTTTATAATTTGATTAATTATCAGAGTTATTTGAATCCCAATTTAAAATTTTATATATTTAAATTATTTTTTTAATAAAATAAATGATCTAAATTAAAATTAAAAGTAAACAATACCATTAATTTAGAAACAAAAGAGAGTAAGTACCACTGAAATAAACACCATTGCTTGAGAATTATGCATTGCTAGATGTTGCAAATGAACTGGAAAGAACAAGGATTATTTTGAAAAAAAAGAAACAACAACATAGATGGGTCTGGACGTCTTGACACAGTGCGAGTGTGAGCTTAAAAATTACGAGCATTAGATCGGATCAAAATTTTATTTATTTTTAATTAAAATTTAATAAAAATTAAAATAATTTGTAAAAGAATCTATGACCGAGATTTTTTAGCACCTCTGAGGAGTAGTGTGTCTCGATCGTCGGTGGCGGTGCACGAGTGGCGCTCGGCGTCCTGGACCTGGATGACCTGGACTCCCTGTGGGCGGGCACCTGGTGGCGCTCCGTGCCTCCGCCCAGCACCACCGGGCACCGTGTCATTTTCGCATGGACCACTGCGTCGTAGCAACAGTAGCTGGTGCGGACGATGAGGTCGACGGCCGGGCAACAGAAATAGCTATTTGTGGAAACGTTAATTTAAATTTTATCAGATATTTATACTTTTTATAGTTTAGATGGTTGCATATACATTTAAACTTCTAACAAAAAATATAGTATAAAATTTTACTCCCTCCATTTCAAAATAGTTGATGTTTTGGACGTTGAAGTTTTTTTATATTAGTTGAAGTTCTCGACTTCTTAAGCAACGTCAGGCCTCGAAACTCATGGAAACAGGATCTTCTACAGAGCTCCTCCTATTCTCGTCTCCCCAATCTCCTTCCTTATGTGCGGTGTAACTAACACAGCTCCTCCGGTCCTCCCCTTCCCAATCTCTTGTGCGAGCTTGGCGCCGCAACTCCCCACCTGTGCGAACTCGGCGCCGCTCCTTCCCTCCTGTGCGAGCTCAACGCCGCTCCTCCCCTCCCCCAATCTCCTCCCAAACCCACACATAGTGAGGCGATGCCCCCAATCTCCTCCCACCATGGCTTTGCTCGTCTCAACCTAGGCAGAGGAAATGACACAGTCTGGGCCAAAGGAAGTCGAGGCTCGCAGCCAAGGCGAAGCCGTCGCGCCGGGGCAGAGGGCGTTGCGATCGAGGGAAAGGAACCGTTGCATCACAGAGTGGGGGTGTCGCAGCCTGGGGCGAAAGGCGTCGCGGCTCCATCGCGCCGGGACGGAGGATGTCGCAGCTCGAGGCCGCGGAGCTGTCGCGTCAGGGCAGAGAAGGTCGAGGCTTGGGGCCGGGGCTCCGACGCCATCGGCTGCGTTGCCATCGGTAGCGGCTTTGGTATCTGCATCATCTTCGTTGATGTTGTCGTTGGCTTCGTATTTTTGTCCGACCCAAAGTCTGCGAAGTGCGGTGGGCGGTGAGAGGAGGGGATCACAGTGTGAACTGTCTGCGATGGATTTAAATGAACCACCAACTCGTTCTTATTCTGCGTGTCGTCTGTAAAACGTCAAATAAAATGAAATGGAGGGAGTAGATGACTAGGAATTAGTTGTATCAGTTTCTAAAGAGGTGCATGAATTAAGCTATCGTCAGGGATGTGTTACTGTGGATGTCGACTATTTCTTCAAAAAACTAATTTTTCGTGTATTCAGCATTAGATTGAGTACTATTTTTATAATTCATAAATAAAATAGTATTTTTGAAAAAAAATCGGAAAACAATTGATTGATGTATGTTGTCTGTGGAGTTAAAAAAATTTCATGAGTGTTTCATTTTTATATCCGGTCTTTAAATAAAGATCACATGCAGCGACGACATTCGTCTGGTTTTTTATGCAGTGAGCAATCACTGATGTGAACGCGAATCGGCCGATTTTATCATCAACCTACCGGAAGCCATTGGATCCTTATCCAACCGCGTGGATCTCCTGCCTCCCTTGCCGCACTCCACCGAAAGAGAACCCACCGCACTGCGTCGACTGCGCTGGCCTGGCCTTTTTCGCACGACATCCCCTGCGGTGCGTGTGCCACGGGCCCACGGCCTCCTCCGCTGTTCCCCCAGCCGCGCCGCATCCTCCGATCTGACTCCAGCCGACGTCTCCGTATCCTCCTCATCCACGTCGCCGGCCGTCGCAGGCGGCACGACCAGCGGCCGCCACCCCACCCACTGAGAGACTAGGCGGCGGGAGGCACTGTGAAGATGATCAGCAGGCAGCTCGTGCTGACCTACCTCTACCTGCTGATCTACGTCTGTCTCTCGTCGGGCGTCATCCTGTTCAACAAAGTAGGGCTCTTCTCCTCCCAATGCGGGGTTTATCGGTGCTTCTGTGTTAGCCGTGGGGTAGAGTGACGGTGAAGCAAGAGAGGATTCCTTGTGTAGTGGTGGGTGGCGTAAGAATCGAGGAAGATGAAGCTGTGTGCTGCTTCAGTGAATTGCTGCCCATTTTGTTCCCAAATCCAGTTGATTTGCGATGTGTTTGCATCCCTGTGCTGATTCCGTGTCCTAAGTCTACTGTAATGTGTGTTACTACGATTTTGGGGTTGGGGGTGGGGTGGGTCTATTTTGACGGAGCATGTTTATTTGTTGTTATTAGTTTGGTGAACGGTCAGTTCATCCAGGCTCCGCGACGGCACAGTCACTGTCAGTGATGTCTGGTACAATGTGCCCGGAACCAGCATGCAGAATTGTGTGGTGCAACACGCCGTCAGAAACTTCCATACAGTTTTGCAAATGTTTACTAGGAGTACTTTGCTTGTGACCTCTCTTTTTTTTGACAATTACTTTGCTTGTCACCTAACGCATTCTATTTTGTGACTGCAGTGGGTCTTGTCTCCAAAGTACTTCAAATTTCCCTTTCCTATTACCCTTACAATGATTCACATGGCGTTTTCTGGAATTGTGACGTTCTTCCTTGTCCGAGTTTTTAAGGTAGGCTCTCTGCAGTCTTCGCCATTAATATGCTATAACCTGTATCCCCTATTGTTCTGTCAAACTTATGTTCATGTTTCAATCAAATGATTCACATCGTGTTATTTATCGTCATGTAATATCTGAACATTAACATTGGTTGAAGTTGTTCATCTGGCAATATTCTTAAGTTTTCTTGGAGCTAACCGGTTTGTCTTGTTGTCATCTGTAATGAAGGTTGTTGCACCAGTCAAAATGACTTTCCATATGTAAGATCATTATCTCCCTATTCCTCGTCATATTTAAGGTCAACTCTTATTTGGCTGCCTACCTTGATGCAGATATGCCATATGTGTAATTCCAATTAGCGCCTTCTTTGCGTCAAGTCTGTGGTAAGTTAAATGTGTGCAATATGGTCTTGATCTTTGATTTCTTTTGTGTATCAATGTGGTCCTTCTTTTTTGTTGCCTACCCCAACTTGCTTGGGACTAAAAGGTTCTCTTGTTGTTGTACAAGATATGTCTATTATTTTCCTTCATCAGGGATGTACAAAATATTGCAAACTTAAATGCATTAAATGGAAAACACCTTAACTAAATTTATTATGGTCTGGTTGATTTCCTTGTCATCATATTGCTGTGCTTCTGGTAATGAGCTTGCGTGCAAATCTTATTGCTGTTTTGATGTTTTTGCTGGGCTTTTCCTTTATGAATCGTTTGCCTGACCTTGTTTAAGAAGCGTATTGCTGTTACAAAGTTTTTGTTGGGCTTGTCTTTTTGCACTGTCAATATGTTTACGGTTGAAATAAAGTAGTAGAGTTATTCTCAGTTGTTGATCTGGATGTAGCATCTTTCAATGTATCGGTTTTTATTTGGCTTGGTCTTTTTATTCACTTGATCTGTTAAAGTTTCTGTTCAACAAATGGATGGATTAGTCTATTAGATATAGTAGGTTTATGGTTCTAGAGTTTTGTAAGGCACAAATTTAGTAATAAAAAAGCACTTTACTTACTACTTTGTATGCAGTCTAGATGAAAACTTTGCAATTCACTGCTGACTGCCATACCACAACACAATCTTTGATATGCAATTTGAATCCTTGTACGAACTTTGTTTGCTTGTGGCACTAATATGCGAACTGCTGCTTATTAAGTTCCCATTATTATCACTCATTTTACATGTTGATACATTAGTGCTCTTTATATATATATTTTTTAAAGCAGTTACAAAGCACCTTCCCTCGTAAAATATTCATGCATCAATATTGTTTAAAATTTTACAGGTTTGGCAATACGGCGTACTTGTATATTTCTGTTGCCTTCATTCAGATGCTCAAGGCCTTGAGTGCGTTCCCATGCTACTTCTTTTATGTTGTGCTGCAGAGATCCATTCATGAGCTTATACAGTATATATTCCGCAATGGCACTGACTTGAGATACATTGAAATGCAGTGCCTGTAGCAACATTTATAATGGCTGTTATATGCGGCACTGACAAATTGAGATGGGATCTCTTCTTGAACATGGTTTTGGTCAGTGTTGGTGTTGTAGTATCATCATATGGTGAAATTCACTTCAATGTCATTGGAACGCTATACCAAGTTACCGGCATTTTTGCGGAAGCCCTCCGGCTGGTCCTAACACAGGTCCTTCTCCAAAAGAAGGGTTTGACCCTGAATCCTATTACAAGCCTGTATTACATAGCACCTTGCAGGTACCAGAAAATCATTTGATGTTCTAAATGCTGACTTGTTTGCTGCTTCTGCTGAAGACTGTTGAATGATAATATTATATTATAATTTCACTCTCTAGAACATAATTGCAAAAAAAAATCTGTAATATTACAAGAATACCCTTGACTATAATATCCTTACCAATCATACTTGAGATAACTAAATGCTGACTATAGAGCCATGCTGAATATCTTCAGTTCTTTACCTTTAATGCCAGTTGTAGCTCTTTCAGTTCAGTATTGCAGTTTAGAATTGTTAATGAAATTTGTTTTTCAAGTTGAGCTAATCATCCCACCCACATTCAAAAATCCTAGTGTCTTTTACATTCCTACCCTTTTTGGGGGGCTTTCACTCCTTAACTGTATTGTTCTTTTATGCAGTTTCATCTTCCTATTTATTCCTTGGTATTTACTGGAAAAGCCAGAAATGGATGTGGCTCAAATTCAATTCAACTATTATATATTTCTTCTGAATGCACTTTCTGCATTTGCATTGAACATATCTATATTCCTGGTAATTGGGAGAACTGGAGCTGTCACCATTCGAGTTGCTGGAGTTCTGAAGGACTGGATACTTATTGCCCTTTCAACCATTATCTTTCCTGAATCGATTATCACAAGCCTCAACATAATTGGATATGCTATTGGTAATTATGCATCCTTTTTTTCCTTTCTACAGCAGGTTTATATTTTTTGTAAAGGTATGCTTGTTTCTGTTAGATTTCATAATCAGCATCAATTCAATTTGTAGCTCTCTCTGGTGTTGTACTGTACAATTATCTGAAGATGAAAGATGCTAAAGCGAACCAGCTTCCAGCAGATAACAATCCTGATAGAGCTACAAAGGTCAGTAGTAGTTCAAGCTCCTCGTATTTACTGTTTTCTGTATTTAGTTTTCTTGAAAATTGTTAGGTGTTGCCCTTGTTTAATGTTCCTATAACGATGGATCTTCAGTTTATTGCTATTTCAAAAGAGTTAAAAGAGGTAGGATAGTGTTGTTCTATGTTTATTTTCATTACCTAGTTTAGTTTGCTCTTCTCATCTCGTTTAATATGCTAAACTAATAAGCTGCTGCATAACCCTGGTCTGTGGAACACACTACTATTAGGGAAGTTCTAACATTTTGGTATAGCTATACAGGATATGCAAGGTTTTTGACTTGAATTGGTCGGTTTTTTTCTGCTCCCTTTACTCATTTGTTCTCGTAGCAACTCAAGAGATGCCCTACCTTGGTTCTTCTCTGCTCTATCAAACCTCCGCCAACTATAATCTTAGTATCAGACATATATGATGTCCAGTTTTATCCACCTAGGCAGAACTATTATATACTAGAGAGAGTACACGGCTCTAATTTTTTACATTTTCACTTGTTTCCTGTCCATGTCATCAGTCATCACAAATCACCTTAAAGCCTATGAAATGCCGTTTCATGGTTTTGGACTCTCTGTTTGACATTTTCACTGTTATGAATACAACAATTTTCTGGACTTGAAGGTCATTAAACCTTCAAGTTCTGATGCTTACACTTGGTTGCTGAAGTTTCCTATCCATCTGCAGGACAAGAAGGTCTTGAATATTTACAGGCCTGATAGTTCCATGGATAGCAATGATGAGGCTGTCATCGGAGGCATGGCATCAGAAGCTTCAGCAGCTGATGAGGACGCCCCTTTGATTCCATCTGCACGCCTTTCCTATGTTACACGGACCCAAGCAGGCAGCCTGAGTAACAGATGACCATCGGTTGCCTGTTTTTATAGAATTGACCGTCATATGGTTTTTGTCCCAGGGAAATTGAAAGAGGACATACGCTGATACTCGTGTTTAAAAGGCTGTTCAAGGAAGAGTAGTGTTTCAGCGCCTCGTCTCATACTATGTGACTTGGATATCCTCTCGCTGTACCTTGACGTAGAAATTTTTTTGTGTGTGTATTTTATTTTATTTTTTTTTGGGGGGGGGGGGGGGGGGGGGGGGGGGGNNNNGGTGGGGACGGGCAATTAGAAAAGTTGCAGAGGTAGGATATAACTTCTGAAATTCGGTAGGTGTTTGATATACGCTATTTCTTAACCCCAGCATATGGAAATGCTGTAAAACCATAGATGTTGTAAAGCACTCTATAGATGCTAATTTTGAATTGCGCAGTACCTTTGCCCCAGTCATTGGCTTCAGTCCTATTGTACTGCCACCAAGTGTGAATTATGACTCCGCGGCGTAAATATGGCTACTGCAATAGCAACCCGTGAACTTTGACTTATACGGGCTTAAGCTCTTTGGAAAGTGGGATTTTTTCCTTGAATTCTACTTTTTTATATAAAATTAAATTAATTACTGTATGATTTCTGTGAAATCCTGAGGCCCAAATATGGTTATTGCAATACCAGTTTCCTGCACTACACTGGACATACAAGATTGTATTTTGTTAGCTTTGTCAAAGACAACCGTGGCACGTGGTTGTGCGGAGCACTGAACCTAGGCACTCGACGAATCAAACGAGAGCAAGGCCAGCACTCTGCCGTGCCAATTTCGGGGCTTTATTGTGAAATAGTTTTAGTTTTTGGTAAGAGTCTCAGGGAACAAATTCGTAACCCTATATGAGTTATAGGAATTGAATGTATATATGATCTCTCTGAATTTGGAGTTTTGGACTGACGGCATGAGGAGCTGGGTCTGCTACTCTCCCGTCTTTCTTCGCTGGCTCACACGCGTAGGCGCAGCACCTGAGCCAAGCGAACTTTGCTCCACGACTCGGACGCGTTTACGGGCGTCATTGGATCTTTGGGTGACGCTCGGCCAGGCTACTCTGGTTCCTTGGTGACTTCCGACCAAGCTACGCTCGTGCGGTGAGAGAATGATTGGTTACTTATACGCTCAAATAATTTGTCTGTCGACATGCAGAAATTAGTCTTCAATTTACCTCCCACGAAATGCAACTAGATCCCGTATCCCCCGAGCCTAGCTCTGTCACTACTGGCCAGTTAGGGACTACTTCCTCCATTCTTTATTAATTGTTTTTACCATTGATTTTTAACATCAATTTTAACTATTTATTTTATTAAAAAAATAATTTAAATGTGTAAAATTAGAAAGTGTGATTCAAATAACTTTAATAATAAACTAAATTCTAACAAAACATATAGTATTTATCAAATTTTTGAATAAAACAAATAGTTAAAACAGACGGGGTATCTCCGAAGGATCGAGTCAGGCAGCGTGGAGACACTACAAGAAAATAGATATTTAGTCATCAAGTTTTAATGATTAAGTAATTTGGTCACTAAAAATTGATAAATAGTGATTAAGATTTAGTTTTTATTATAGATATATATTTTTAATGACTAAGATATATACTCATCAGATGATAAATGCATTTAGTTACCAAGAGTTACCTAGTTGCTATTTAGTTTTAGTGATCAACATGTTTAATTCTTGGTTACTGTATACACAGTGACAAAATTTTAGTGACGAAAATGCGATTAAAATTTTTAGTGACAAAATAGTTACAGTGAATAATATTACATATTTAGTGACAAATACCTTAGTGACTAAAAAATATTTTTTTTAGTCAGAAGAGAACCAATCAGCCCGGTTAGGCGTGGTTGGCTTATAGGATCTGTTTGGTTTGTTACCGCAGATTGCCATGCCTAAGGTTAGTCATAAGCTATAGTTATGACATGACTAACTTGTGACAAAAAAAATCATGTTTGGTTGATCACCTAACCTTAGCTTAATTGTGACAAATCAAATTCGGCAACCGTTTAGATAGAGACCATATGAGCTGTCACAGTGTGGCAAAAAAATTTGGCAATCGTTTGGTTGAGATCCAAACGTAGTTGTCATAGCCTCAAATTATGACCGAGTAACCTTAACACTATGCATCATCATAAGAAATAGAGAAATTTGATAAATTTAATAATATACATTATACATTATGACCGAGTAACCTTAACACTATGCTTATTTTTAGATTTTGTTGACTACGACTTCGACAAATGAGTTTGAAAAATTTAATTAATTTTAATAATATAAATTATATGTTATAAAATTATTTTTTGATAAATTTAAAAGTACAAAGACTAGATTTTTAAATTTAATTGAATCTAAAGAAATTATTGGTCAAAATAGTACTACCTTCGTCCTAACAGAAGTCTACTTCTAGCTTTTTTTACTACGATTGTGACAAGTGATTTCGATAAATTTAATTAAGTTTAATAATATAAATTATATATGTTATGAAAATAATTCTTTTGATGAATTTAAAAGTACAAATTTTAGGTTTTTAAATTTAACCGAATCTATAAAAATCATTGGTCAAAGTTGCAGTCAACAAAAGCTAAAAATAAACTTTTATTGGAACGGAGGGATTAATCAATAAAATCTATAAATAAGCTTTTATTGGACGAAGGAAGTAGAATTTACGGATCATCTAATTACAATATATTATGTCATATAATTCATCATAATTCATCGATCATAACCTGGTTGTGCAACAGTTATAGCAAACATTGAGAAGTAGAGGGGATTGCCCGGTTGAAATTCAAAGGGATTAGAGGAGCAATCACACCAGACAAGCAAGATATGAAGATTGAGTAGACCGTGTACCTTGAGTTGGTGCAATCTTATCTATCTATGGTGACCTAGAAGGAGATAGATCTGAGAGGGATTAGAGTAATATAAATGGATATCTAGCAGGTCCGCTGGAATAGAAATTTGGAAGAGATTGGGAACGGGAAAGTCAACCGAGGGACGTGAGGTGTGAGAGGTGAAAGGGACAACTAATGTCTGCTGGGCAGTGGCACGCTTCGCTTTTGTGCTGGCGTGATGCTTTCCGCTTGGCGCTAGATAATTCCCGCGCAGGACTTATTTCCCGCGTCGGACGCTCCTCGCCTGCGCCAAAGCGGTGGCGAACAAAAACGTCGCCATTGGCGTGATTTGCTTTGGTGTAGCTCACTTCAGCTGCCGAAATTTTTTCGCGTGCCTACCTTCGGTAGAGAATCCCTAAGCTGGTGTGGCGTACGTAACTTTTGCTTGGTAAAGTTTGGACATCAACCAAACGCCCCCATAACCTTATCCTTTCCTCCCTCGCTTGATGCCCGCCCCGTCGATTTCGTAGCCATCGTCCCTGCTGCTTGCTCCGGTCTCGTGCTCATCCCGTCAAACCGGTCATACTTTTTTGAGAACGTCTAAAATGCCGGTCAATTATGGTCGTTTTGGTCCATTCGGTGATTCTGCTGATTTTCCTCCCTCGACTCAGGCCCAGCCCCGCGCGGCCCAGCCGTAAGCTCCTCGTGCGTATCCCTAGCCGCGATTGGCTCGCATCCTCTTGCCCCCCTCGTGCTCTGGCGGCGGCGCTCGGTTCCGGTGCGGCGGCGTGCTGACGAGGAGGCGCTGCGCCTCGTGCTCAGCTACGTCGACGAAC
>BCLF01000014.1:646481-657958 GCA_001602275.1 Zoysia japonica
CCCCAAAGGGGATATATACAAGGTACAATACAATATGCAAAAAGGACCCCAGCTATACAGGATATCTAACACCCCCCTCAAACTCATGGTGGATCCACAACATTGAGTTTGGACAAGAAATAACTATGCTGGGCCCTTGCCTGAGGCTTGGTGAAGAAGTCTGCAACCTGAACCTCCGAAGGCACATAGTGAAGTCAGGGGCGAAGACAAGATAAGAATTCACTGGGGTCATCAGTGTTTTTTACTGGTGTCATTAGCATTGTAAATTATATTTAAACAGTATTTTACACTGGATTTTTAAGAATCCATCGGTGTCAGCTGACCCCGGTGCCAAAGGGTAGCTCCGCCCCTGAGTGAAGTGAAACAACCTGATTATGTACTTGTGATCTCGTATAATAGACATCAACCCCAATGTGCTTGGCTAGCTCATGCTTCACTGGATCACGAGCAATACTAATGGCACCTGTGCTATCAGAAGAGAGTGGTGTCGGTGCTGTAGAAGGGACACCAAAATCCTCAAGAAGCCACCGTAACCATGTAACCTTAGCTGTCAAGGCTGCCATAGAGCATAACTCAGCCTCAGCACTCGAACGGGAAACTGCTATCTGCTTCTTTGTCTTCCAAGCAATCAAGAAGGATCCAAGAAAAACACAATAGTCAGAAAGAGATCGACGATCAGAGTGATCACTAGCCCAGGTCTCGTCGGAATACGCTCGAAGCCGGAGAGAGCTAGAGCGAGGAAAGAAAAGACAGCGTGAGATGGTTCCACGAAGATATCGTAGAACACGAAGAAGGTGGGCATAGTGAAGCTGAGTAGGAGCAGAAACAAACTGACTAAGAATGTGGACAGAATGAGTAATGTCCGGGCGAGTAATACCAAGATATACAAGGCTCCCAACAAGGTGGCGATAGCGAGAGGGATCCGAGAGAGGTTCACCGATTGTGGGACAAAGGTGAACACCAAGCTCCATAGGTGTATCAACAATGCGGCTGTCCGTAATAGTAGCACGAGAGAGAAGATCTTGATTGTACTTTTCTTGGGAAAGATAGATACCCTCACGAGTAGAGAAAATCTCAATGCCAAGAAAATAGCGAAGAGGACCCAAGTCAGACACCAAGAACTGATCATTCAGACGCTGCTTGACAGACTCAATGAACTGAGAGTCATCACCCGTAATGATCATGTCATCAACGTAAAAGAAGCAGGAGTGTGCGACCACAAGGAGAAGTGTGAACAAAGAGAACAGGGTCGTGAGCACTGGGTGTGAAGCCAGCATCAGTAACAACAGCATCAGTAACAACAGAGGAAAAGCGCTCAAACCAAGCTCGAGGAGCCTGCTTAAGGCCGCAAAGAGAGCGACGCAGCCGGCAAACCATGCCATCAGGAATAGTGTACCCTGGAGGTGGCCGCATATAAACCTCTTCTCACAGCTTGCCATTAAGGAAGGCGTTCTTAACATCGAGCTGTGAGACGGACCACTGACGAACAGAAGCTACAGCGAGAAGGGTCCGAACAGTGGTCATGTGAGCCACTGGAGCAAAGGTCTCATCAGAGTCACGACCGTGCTCCTGTTGAAAGCCACGCGCTACAAGTCGAGCCTTATAGCGCTCAAGAGAGCCATCAGAGCGAGCCTTGACTTTGTAGACCCACTTGCAAGTAATAGGGCGAACACAGGGTGGCAAAGGAACTACCTCCCAAGTGCCTTTGCGCTCCAAAGCAGCAATCTCCTCAGCCATCGTATGCTGCCACTCCTGGTGTACCATAGCCTCTCGATAAGAGGAGGGCTCAGCAAGAGCAGCAGCTGTGAAGCCATACTGAGGAGGAGGAAGAGTGCTACAATGACGAAAATCATAGCGAGGAGCGGGATCCTGAGCAGACCCAATAGGAGCTGGAGGTGGAGGTGTGTCAGGTGAAGGAATAGGTCGCGAGCGACGAGTGTAGTAGTGAGTAATCTCTCTAGGTGGAGGCACAGATGGTGGTGGAGAAGCGGGTGGTGAAAGGGACGGTGATGAGGAAGAAGATGGGACTAAGGGATGCAAAGTCTCAGTGGAGGGGGGTAGCAACGAAACTGCGGAAGATGTGAGGCTGAGGACAAGTCTGGAAGGGTAAGGAATGAGAGAGTCTCAACAGTGGTGAAGGGAGTATCGGATAGAGTGCGAGGATAGTAGGGACGAGACTCGTCAAAGGTAATATGCCGAGAAATCCGCATCCGGCGGGCAACAGGGTCATAGCAACGATAACCTTTATGCTCTGTGTTGTAACAAAAAAAAACACTCCACTGACTGGGCAGTCAGTTTCGTGCGCTCACGAGGAGGAAGAAGAACGTAGCACACACACCCAAAGCACCGAAGATGAAGGTAGCTAGGAGGTGAGCCGAAGAGGCGCTCATAAGGAATACAACCTTGAAGAGCAGAAAATGGTTGTCTATTAATGAGAAAGACATCTGTGGTGACCGTCGTAGCCCAAAAGTGAGGGGCAAGGGTAGCAAACATCAGAAGAGCGCGAGCAGTCTCAAGAATGTGACGATGTTTGCGCTCTGCAACACCGTTCTGAGCATGAGCACCAGGGCAAAAGAACTGAGCAAGAGTACCCTGGTCCGTAAGATAACGACAATGTGCATCAGACATTCACTGGCAGAATCCGCACGAAAAGCTTGAATGGGAGAGTCAAACTGTGTACGAACCATAGTGGCAAACTACTGATAAATGGAGAGAAACTGACCATGAGAAGACATAAGATAAATCCATGTAAATCTCAAATATTCATCAACAAAGATTACATAGTAGGAGTGCCCTCCTTTTGAAAGAAAAGGAGCACGACCCCAAACATCTGAGTGAATAAGATCAAAAGGACGTTGAGACACAGACTCACTCGAAGGATATGGGAGTTGCAGCTGTTTACCAAGCTTGCAACCCATACAATGAAGAGCATACTCACCCGAGACTGGACGTAAAACACCAGTACCAACTAGCCTAGACAATCTAGAACCACAGAGATGACCAAGACAACGATGCCATTGCTCAAAGGTAGTCGTAGAGGAAGCGGTAGAGATAACAGCAGAAGAGGCCGAGGATAGGCTATCAAAAGTGGGCGAAGGAAGCCGAACCAATCTAGCTCCCAGAGGCGTTGAGAGTCGCGACACCTAGGCCCAGTCCCCACCAGGACCCCCGTGTGAAGATCCTGAATGCAACAAGAGTCAGCCTCAAGAATAATACGCCAACCATGATCAGTAATCTGACCGGTAGACAATAACTGCAAGGTGAGTTTGGGAACATGTGAAACAGTCGGAACAAAAAAGGAAAGAGTCGAAAGAGTGCCTCGTCCAATAACAGGAAAAGTGGTGCCATCAGTAGTCTGAACAATGAGAGGCGGATCAGGAGAAGACACGGAGGACAACTGAGTCGAATCGGGAGTCATATGAAATGAATCACCAGAATCAAGAAACCATGTGGATGAAATACCTGTGGAAGACTGAGAAGTGGAAGCAGAAGCAGCAGTAGCGGCAGTACCGTGTGTCTGAGCTGTCAAAGTAAAGCGACGAAATAGAGCAAGGGCTTCTTGCTCTGCCGTAGACAACGAGCGAGGACCCTGCTCAGTGGAGCCCCTTTTCGAGGCCTGAGAAGCACGACCGCCACGACGAGCACGGTCATGCTGCCTCGTGCGATAGACTGAAACTCCATGGCCACGTCTCCCGCAGTAGCCGCACTCAAGGGAGGGTGCTGAAGAAGCTGCTGTCGCCGCCACAGTCGGAGTCGTCGGTGACGAGGACGCAGGAGAAGGTGCTGGAGCAGTTCGAGCAGCTAGTATAGTAGCAGACTGCTGGTCTCGGCTCACAGCCCCCGCTCGATGGCGAGTCTCCTCAGTGCGAAGCTCGGGCATCGCCTCATCAAGCGATGGGCGAGGTCGACGTGTCAGGAGTTGGGACCTGACTGTCTCGAACTCAGGCCGAAGCCGGGAGAGAAACTCGTGAAGGCGAAGACTCTCCCGCTGGTTCTGATGGAGATCACAACATCGGTAAATACCTGGGCCACAGAACTCAGCACCCAAGCTATCCAGACGGTGCCAGATAATA
The DNA here is from genome assembly GCA_001602275.1 of Zoysia japonica. Lineage (NCBI taxonomy): Eukaryota > Viridiplantae > Streptophyta > Magnoliopsida > Poales > Poaceae > Zoysia > Zoysia japonica. Next base: position 650,555 of record BCLF01000014.1, read on the forward strand.
CACATCTGACGATGAAACTCAGCGACACTGTGGTCAAGTTGTCGAAGAGATTGGGCCTCCTCAACGACAGCAAGGTACATCGCCTCATTACGAATCTCATAACTGCGACGAAGATGAGCCCACATCTGCTGGGAGGTGGAAAAGCCCTTGAGCGAAAGAGAGAGATCGATCTCCATGCTCGCAAGCAAGATAGCCTTGGCGCATGCCTCCTCACGCTGTCAAGTCTCATAGTCTGCCAGCTCAGACTGGTAGGTGTCCATAGAAAGCTCGAAGGCCTCAAGAAGAGCAGTCTTGGCAGCCTCATCCGCATCCGGCGGGTATGTGAGAGGAGGTGGGAGTTGGGGAGGAGAAGGACACTTTTGCTGTCCTGTGAGATACCCCCACAACTGCTGTCCACCCATATGGACCTCCATGTGAAAAGCGAAATCTCCCCAATTGGTGCCATTGAAGACAACTGGACACCGTGGAACAGGAATAGCTCTCGGTCGGGCAAGAGCTGCCATGGTGGGGATGGAAGAAGCAGCAAAGATGTTGCTGTTTTTTTTCTTCTTTTTTCTTTTTTTTCTCTATTTTTAGAGTGGAATAAACAGCAGTCGGGCGCTTGGTCCAGGTGAAGCGGATCCGGGGCGAACTGGTACGGGCGCAGATCTGCTTGAAACGGGTCGGGCAAAGCAGATCCGGGCGAAGCGGGCGCGGATACGATGAAACGGGCGCGGATTCGAGCGAAACAGGCGGCGCGGCGGGCGCATGGCGCACCGACGCGAGGCCGGCGGCTGGCCGGTGACGGCTTGGGATGGAGGAGAGAGAAAAAACCTAAGCTCTTATACCATGTTAGGAAATGAACTCCTGTATTCCATTGAACACCCCAAATGGGATATGTACACGGTACAATACAATATGCAAAAAGGACCCCAGCTAGATATCTAACAAGTAGGACCCTCTTGGTCTCTACTACTTATCTCTACCACTCAATTCATTCCTTTTCAAGTAATGTATGAGCTAGCAATGTGTTTATCTTCAAAAATAGGCTCGTAGTTTGACCTTGTCAGCCGGAATGTCGCCATGACTCAGGCCCGTACAATGCCATGCTCTAGCTTCATTCTGTTGTCCATGGTCTTTAGCTTCAGAAATTAGTTTACATGTATAAAACGGTAAAACCCAAAGATACCCACTGACACCACTTAGCTACAGATATAACACTCTTCTCTCCTTGCTGCATTTATCTATTTGTGATTTCTAATTTTGTATTTTATAGCTTCTGTATTCCCCTTTCATAGCCTCCTAGTCTCAAACATTTTTTGTTTGTAGGTGAATCAAGTATCATAGTTCTGTCAAGATGTCCGATGGCCAAGAAACTGACAAGAATATTGAAATTTGGAAGATTAAAAAGTTGATCAAAGCACTGGAGTCTGCTAGAGGCAATGGTACAAGCATGATATCTCTTATTATGCCTCCACGTGATCAAATTTCACGTGTGGCTAAGATGTTGGGTGATGAATATGGTACTGCTTCAAACATCAAGAGTAGAGTCAATCGACAATCTGTTTTGGCTGCCATCACCTCAGCTCAGCAGAGATTGAAGCTGTATAACAAGGTTCCTCCAAATGGATTGGTTCTCTATACTGGAACAATTGTTACTGAAGATGGTAAGGAGAAGAAAGTTACAATTGATTTCGAGCCATTCAAGCCTATCAATGCATCCTTGTACCTTTGTGACAACAAGTTCCATACTGAAGCTTTGAATGAGCTCTTGGAATCTGACGACAAGTTTGGCTTCATTGTTATGGATGGTAATGGAACCCTTTTCGGTACACTGAGCGGCAATACTCGTGAAGTACTTCACAAGTTCACCGTGGATCTTCCAAAGAAGCATGGAAGAGGAGGGCAGTCTGCTTTGCGTTTTGCTCGGCTCCGGATGGAAAAACGTCATAATTATGTCCGAAAGACAGCTGAACTTGCTACTCAGTTCTTCATCAACCCAGCTACCAGTCAGCCTAATGTTGCTGGACTTATATTGGCTGGTTCTGCTGATTTTAAAACAGAACTGAGCCAATCTGACATGTTTGATCAGCGCCTGCAGGTCAAAATCCTTAATGTTGTTGATGTCTCATATGGTGGTGAAAATGGTTTCAATCAGGCCATTGAATTATCAGCTGAAATTCTAGCAAATGTGAAGTTCATACAGGAGAAAAAGTTGATTGGGAAGTACTTCGAAGAAATCAGTCAGGATACTGGGAAATATGTCTTTGGTGTTGATGACACACTAAAAGCTCTAGAGATGGGTGCTGTGGAGACATTGATAGTCTGGGAAAACCTTGATGTCAACAGGTACGTGCTTAAGAACAGTGCAACTGGTGAGACTATCATAAAACACCTGAACAAAGAGCAAGAAGCTGACCAGAGCAATTTCCGTGATCCATCTACCAATGCTGAGTTGGAAGTTCAAGATAAAACCTCGCTTTTGGAATGGTTTGCTAATGAGTACAAAAAGTTTGGGTGCACGCTTGAGTTTGTTACAAACAAGTCTCAGGAGGGCTCGCAGTTCTGTAGAGGATTTGGTGGCATCGGTGGCATCCTGCGCTATCAACTGGATATTCGTTCTTTTGATGAGCTTTCTGATGATGAGGGTGTTTATGAAGACTCCGATTAAGCAAACTACTGCTCGGATGCCTATGATGGATGTGGATGGATGCACTTGCTGCAAGTTCTAAATTTCACTCGATATTTTTGTTGGGACTTGAGAGTCCTCGAATGATGTGTGTTATTTGTGTGCAGCATTCTGCAACCTTCACAACAAATCATACTGCTGTTATATGCTTTTCCTTTTCCAGATACAGACAGATTGGTGCAAATTACTTTCATACTGTCTGACTTTTGAAATGTTGCAATCACAGTACCAAGTTTTTCAAGATGTTATCTTCATTGTCAAATTCGTCGTAGCAATCTGTTTACCTATCCTATTCTCTCGTTCTATTGACCATAAGTGTTAAGGTCTGATTAGACTGATTTCATCAAATACTTGAATGCTAATATATTCCTCAAAGGATATTATTCTGATTGGGATATGCTTATTTTCCCCATTTGAAGATCCGGATCTGAAAAATCATTGATTGATTCCCAGGTAACTCTGATCGATTCAGCAGTGCCTGTCACGCAGCAAGATCCAATTGGACCAGACAGTTTTTTATTCATTTATCATAACGATCCTTTAAATTTTATATAAAAAAGTACGAATTCGAATTGGACCCCCCGAGATGCTCGGAGCAGAAGAGGTTGTCGTGGCCCGGGTTCCCGAACACCAGCACCGGTTTGCGCCGCGATACGAGCACAGGCTGCACAGCACCTCGAACACTTCGTCGCCGTGCACGGCTGGCAGCGTCAGGTGCGCCGCCGTGCCGCTGGAGATGTTGGCGCGTTGGGACCACACGGGGTGGCTGTAGTTGTTCTCGCTGAAGCCGTAGCTGAGTAGCTGCACGTTGCCGTCGGTAAGGTTCAACTTGCCGACCTCCTGCTCGTTGCTCACCATGATGACTCGATGAGCCGCCGCGCGCCGTGGGGCACGAAGGATGTCGAGTGGTGGCGGCACTGGTAGCGGGACCGGGACACGAAGCTGAGCACCACCGCAGCGGCCATCGTGGCGACGAACTTGCCGGGCCACGGGATCATGGCGATGGCGATGCGGCGGCGGTGGCGCACGAACGGAGCTCAGGATCATGGGGGCCGAGATGTACGGGTGTGGTCGAGCTTGGCTTGGAAAATGGAGGGCGATTTGTTCATGCATGTTTCATGCTAGAAGGGATATTGCCCACGGCAAACTTAGACAGCGAATTGAAAGGAATGAGTTTATTTTCTTATTGTTTAGGAAGTGCAATGGCTAATTTGGGGATATTTTGAGCAGCCTAACAGATTTGTCGATATGAATTAATTAATTTCTTTTAAACTTAATTATTGTGCCCCTATCAACGAATGGGTAAAACAAGAATACTGAATATTATTCCTCGAAGCCTTCAACATGCTCAATCAATAACATTCTGCAAATAACATGGGAATCACAATGAACTGGAGCGTTTCTCATAGTTTATTTGTCAGTTTCATAGCCTAGAATAAAGCTCGCACTGAATAATTTGCATCCAATCACTCGGCAAACTGAAGAACAGAACCAAACGGCCAGTTCAGGTTCGATCTCAGTGCCTCTGCAGCAGGTCTCTGAACCAGTAGGCCGACGCCTTCGGGTGTCTTTCGAGGGTGTTGAAATCAACATAGACAATACCGAACTTGGACGTGTAGCCTGACAGCCACTCAAAGTTGTCCAGGAGCGACCACGCGAAGTAGCCAGCCACATTTGCGCCCTGATCGATGGCCTTTTTCAGCTCCCTGATGTAGCTTCTGTAGAACCGCACCCTTGTGACATCGCGCAAGTACTGGTCGCGGGTGAGATTTCCTGGTTGATCCATTCCTGGGAACGACAAGATTGGTATGTTCATCCCTTGATACACAACACATCACTGAAAGTGTGGATTCAAAGGATTTGTGGTTGTATTGCGTACCGTTCTCAGTTATGTAGACTGTTGGATTTCCATACTTCTGCTTGAGGTAGTTTACACACCCGTACATTCCCCAGGGAACGATGTAAAGCCAGTTAGAGTTCGCCTACAAATTCATGCATGCATCAGTTTGAGCATGTTACTTTTCAATCTGTCTGTACTGATATAAATACCTAGTTATTTTTGTTTTAAAAAAATGATAAAGCAATTGCATACCTGTGGTCCAATAGGTTTTCCATTTCGTGCATCTGCAAAATTCAGGCAATGACCATTTGAGTGAAGATATCTGAAGTAAAGCCATTTGAGTGAGGAGTTTAGGAAAGAAACTTACAAACATATGTAACCTGCCAATCATTTGAGTAGCTAGTCGGGGTCTGCTGCAGCAGCTGCTGGCCCTTCATGTAACTAGCTGTGTATTGATTGATTCCAATATAGTCTGCTGAGCCCTTAACCAATCTAGCTTGCTCAGGAGTGAACTTGGGAAGCCTCTCTTTCACAAGATCTTGCATTATCTGTGGGTAATGTCCATTTATCAATGGATCGACAAACCTATATGAAATGCAATTTCAGATGATATTAGCACTTCTAGTTTTCTTTGTTCAAACTATTTTTTTGAAAGAAGATACTCATATTGCTTACCAACCAATGTGGAAGTCCCTGGCTCTTTGAGCAGCGGCTTGGTCTTCATTTGAGTTTGTAAGAGGTTCATACCAATTGAAGTCCAGGACTATTCCAACCTTTCCTTTTTGAGCAGCCTACAGTTTGAAATAAAGTAATGAGAATTGACAATCGTACATATTCTACAAACTGGACTGGTTTATACATACATTACATGAATTGTTTTACATGTCACATTGACAGGAATAAATTTGTCCAGTGCAGCACTGTAAGGGTCATTTTTCAGGGAAGTTATGAAATTCTTAAGTAGAACATACCTGATACTTGGTGCGGTATCTAGCAACTGCAGCAGCATGTGACAAGAGAAAATTATGAGCCACAATATAAGGTTCTGTTGCCGAGTTCCCACCAGCCGCACATTTTGTGCATCTTTGAGGAGGATTTGACCCTACGTCATAACCAAGTAGTGTCACTATCCTTGGCTCATTGAATGTAAACCAGTGCTTTACACGGTCGCCGAAGGTTTTAAAACAGAAGTCACTGTAATCTGCAAACAAATCCCTGCAAAAAAAGGTTTTATAGGTATACTCATAAATACATTATTTCTCTCTCCATAACTTGTGTCCTCAGAATATGCCATATTATATTGATCTGAAGTACTAAAAAAAATCTGTTTGCTAGGCGAATTAATAATGAAAGTGCTATATTGTGTAATCATCTTGAAAACAAAGGAACACTTTGATGTTCATATTTTAAAGGTTAGGATTCACATTTTTTAAAGATTTATGAAAGGTCTCTTTGTTTCTTCTTCAACAATATGCAGAACATGGTGTCTTTGTATTTGCATGATGAAGTGTATTGACCGTTATAGCGTGACGCTCGTGGTACTCCACACCTAAATGAATCTCAAGACATGAACATATATACATTAATTTACTTTTAGAGTGACTTACGCCATCTTTGCGTTTAGCCAACCTCCATATTTCTTCTCCAGTGCAAGAGGAAGATCATAGTGGTAAAGATTGACATATGGAGTAATGCCTGCTCAGTTTTCAAGGAGATATCCAGACATGAGTACACTCAGATTAAAAAAAAGAAGTATCAAATGTATGCTTTTGCTACTCCATACCTTTCTGAAGCAGATAGTTTATCAAATTGTTGTAATAGGCTACACCTTCTTGATTGACTTTCCCCTCACCATCTGCACAAACCAAACATCCATCAGCGGGGAGAAACTTGTGCTCACGTGCTACCATGCTACAAATACAAATAAATCAGTTGTATACCTGGGAAGATCCTGGACCACGAGATTGAAAACCGGTAGGCATCAAAATTCAAACCTTTCATGAGATTGACATCTTCCTGTAGAAGTAAAAGGAAAAAAAGATAGCATAGGCTCAACAAACGTTCTTTTTCTTCAGATTTCATCTGCGTAAAAAACCTAAACGTTGATATATTTACTTCACGTAAGCATATTACCTTGTAGCGATGATATTGGTCCACTGCAACGTCTCCATTTTGATTTCCAGCAACATTTCCTGTTCATCACAGTGAAACAGAGAATGTTAATATGCAGGAATTCATATGTTTGGCCACGTATCAACGAATCATTCCTGACTCTAGACGGCTCAAGTTTATACGGGAATAAAATTTGAAGAGTTTTTTTAAGCATAAAAATTCTTAGATCTTGATCAATGCTTAACATTCTATTCCTATTTGGTACATAATTATTACACTACCATCATACATCTTGTCTTCCCAAACTCATTAATCAGATAATCAAGTACGAAAATCTGCAATAAAAATCGCTACTTGAGCTCACGCGTAGTCACAATTACCCGCATCCTCACTGTTCCCAGAAGTAAGCGCTAAGCACACGCTCGTGCATCGGATTCAGACTCTCGCACAAGTCGAAGCAGAGAGGCTATAGCATGCGAGATAAAAAACACGGGGGCAAGCAAGAGCAGATCAGCAGCGTGCCGTACCTGGGGTGTGCGCGAATGCGTCCCAGATGGACGGTCCGCGGCCGCCGGAGGCCGCCGCGCCCTCGACCTGGTACGCCGACGTGGCCGTCCCGAAGATGAACCCCTTCGGGAACGACGCCCGGCTCAGCCCGCCCAGCCAGTTCTTGGCGCCTCCCGCCGCGGCGCCGGCGCCGAGCACCCCGGCGCACGCGACCACCAGCGCTGCCAGCAGCACCGCGCCCCGAACAGCAGCCATCTCGCTCGCTCGCTCGCTCGCC
>BCLF01000014.1:670640-692852 GCA_001602275.1 Zoysia japonica
GGGGCAAAGTCCAAAACATAAAATGAGGCCTAACAGAATAATTGGAGTTAAACTTGTAAATATCTGCAAAAGGTGGGAAAAATAAAACAAGTGGTAAAATTGAAACATGACATACCCACTCAACGTTTGGAAATGGTATTTGACGGGTCAGCATTTCCAACACAGTGCAGCCAAGGCTCCATATATCAGCTGAAGGGCCATATGTCTTTTTAGGATTAACAACCTGAAAATGAAATGACGTTCAGCTTTGCAAGGAATACCATGCAAATATTGTTCAACTGTGGCAAAGTTACATAAAATGGTGTAAATTGTAACTTTACCTCAGGTGCCATCCAATAAACACTTCCTTTGCATGATCTAAGCATATTAATTTTTGACATCTGAAATTTGAACAAACAGCACCATAAGAAAATTTGCCATTGGGAAAGTGCAAATAGCTAAGAAGAAAGATAAGCTAACCTCCTTTGCCAATCCAAAATCTGCGAGCTTTACTGATCCATTTGCATGAACTAATATATTGGCGCATTTGATATCTCTGGACATGAAGCAGTTGTTTTAGCTAACTAAAACTGTTGAATTAAACAGAAGCATAAAATGAACACGTGCCATGACGTAAAACAGGAATTAGCAACACTACTAATGATAACATAGTATCTCATTATAATGTTTAACAGCCACCAGTGCAAAGATAGGTATGTTCCACCAAGCTTTAGGACAATCCAGAAAAGCGGCCTTTTGGCAAAACAATCTATTTAGGAGTTAAGACACAATTCGAAACCATGCCTCCTTTACAAGCCCCTCCTGCTGCAAGACTGCAGCCTTTCTAAGTAATCCTCCAACAACCATAGTACCACAGTACTGCCACATAGATCTACATTTTTTTTTCCGTCATGGCACCATTTGAACAATAGATGCATAGACTGATTAGATGGCTACTTGGGCTGAGCTTAGTTGGACTGAGGAAGGGTATGGCTAGGCCAGGGGTTAAGTACAATAAAAGTTTAATAAAATAATTTTCTTTGACATACGTGCATTTCTTGAGAAAAAGCTTCACCAGAGTGCTACTTTTAAAATGAATGATGCACTGGCTAAAAAACTCAATTTTCCCAGTTAACTTTTTGGACATTGTCCAAATATCAACCTGTTATTGCTACCATATTGTAAGCACAAAATTACCCCCAAAATGTTATTAAATATGGAAGCTTTATACCTGTGGACCACATTTCTCTCATGGAGGTAAGCTAATCCGTTAAGAATCTGCCTTGTGTATGCAGAGACTTGCGACTCTCGTAGTTTATACCTTTGATATAGGGATGAAAGAGAACCTTGTGTAACAAGTTCAATGAAAATGTAGAGTTTAGATTCTTCCTGCATTGAAATGAAAGCAGATCACGAGTTGCACAGTAGTATCAATGTGTGCAGTATAAATAATTATGTAGATGACATAATGATGATTACTTGAATTGACTCAATCTCTAGAACTAAATGCACAACAAGGCAACATCACAAGAATTTTGTAGTACCTTGTCAGTTCCATAATACTGGACTATGTTCTCATGTTCAAATTGACTAAGGAGTGCAATTTCCTGAAAACCAGTGCAAAATTAGGTTAACAGACAACAGATCATATTATAGATTAATAAACAGACAACAATCACTATCAGCAGTTTTACTTGTTCAAGTGCGAGAATTGATTGTTGTGCATTGCTGCCTTGGTCAAGCAGAGATACTTCCTTCACAGCAAAAAACGCACCCTCACTGCAGAGCATCATTAATATAAATTAAGTTATTCAGAATGGCGGTATGTCACAGCAAAAACAGTGCACACTTTACACAACTCTAAGTGGCACTTAACTCAACTTATATAATAGTCAGGTAACATATATTCTCTGTCACCACCTTTGAAAGGGTGAAGTTTGCAACTGCATAGATCCTTTTCAAGACAGATAACAATGGAGCTTCCAATAGCAGGTTATTTATGGCAAACTGTTGGTAATTATTAAACAAACATGTGTTGTGCTAGTATTTATTCCATTCAATATTCTGTTGTTTCCCAAAAACTCAATGTCGTCCCTAAAGACTATCTTTAAGTTTGCCCAAAGGCAAAGCAGCGAACAAGATAAATGACCCAACATATTCTATCAATATATAACAAGGTTGCCATGTACTCTTGGACTTCATGGCAAGAGCATACAGAAGTATGCTTGCTATATTAACTCTTCAAAATAATTCAAATCTGGATTTATCCCTTAGTACTAGCAAATTGGATGCCATGCTATAACAGAAAGTCCATTCACAAAGGAATCTTGTTACCTAAATCAGGTTCTAATAGTTGGTACGCATATTGACTGAATTACCGTTCAAATGACACGGCTATTTATACTATTTATGCAGCCAAAATATGTTCCATTGGAGCATTCAGATTTCCATGCTGAGCTATGGAAAGTTTAAACAATTAAATAATTTAGAATAACAAAATCCAATTGGATAATTAATTGTAGGTTCTGAGCCAAGCTTCTAAAAAGAGGCTAAGTAGACACAGGATTGCAGTAAGTTTGTGATAAATGGCACTCCCTCCGTCCAAAAATAGTAGCACGTCAAACGCTACTATTTTTGGACAGAGGGAGTACGAAGTAACTGTGTAAGCACAAAGGACAAGAGCATGCGGCAAAATTAATATGGGCACTGGCACTTACTCACTGATCCCCTCATACACCATTCCGAATGAGCCGTTTCCCAGAAGAGCACCACGCATCCAAGACTTAATCTTCCGCTTAAACTTGCCATTTGGCGAGATGATGAACATTGCCTCTGTGGTCGTACTGGATGCATCGTCATCATTCGTTGTAGATAATGAAGAACATCCTGTAAACCCTTCGAAGGTCTCTCCTATTCTCATTTCTTTCAGTTCCCCTCCCACCGCTGCCAATCCATCCTCAACCTCCTCTTCCTCTGTGTCTGAAGTGCGACAAGCATCCATACGTTCAAGACCCTGTCCCAGTTCACCTTTCTCTTCCCTGGGAGCAAACGATTGCACAATATCCCAAGCCGACCCAGTCATGTCATCGGCAACAAACGACCCCCTTGCGGGCGGCGGTGCGAGGGCAGTGATTGGCGGAGGTGGTGAGAGCAAGGGAGGCCGGGCGCCACGAATCCCCACCTCGCCACCTCCCCTCCTTGGTGACGGGAGGGGCAGGACCGCGGCGGGTGCCACAACCGCAACGGCAGGATCGGCCTTGGGGGATTCCACCGGCGGCACAACAGTAGGCTCCTCCGCCGGTTCGGTGGCAGTAGAAGTGGACGAGGAGTGGAGGGACTCCTCAGGAATTGGAGCAGGAACGGAGAGAGGCGGCTGGAGCTGGGCCTCAGGGGCGGAGACTGACCGGGCGACAGGCGTGAGCGGGTCGGCGGCAGGGGACGCGACGGGGCGTGAACGGGGAAGGAGATCGGAGTTGGACCGCGACTTGCGCGCCTCCCAGGCGTCCAGTGGGATGGCGAAGTCCTCTGGCCCCGACAGCCCCAGGCTGCGGCAGAGCTCGTCGACCTCCCCCTCCACGCTACCGCTGATGCGGAAGTCGGCGCCGGGCGGCAGGTCCAACGAGCGCGACGGGTGCAGCCCCGGGGACCGCTGCTCCGCCGACGAGGAAGACGACCACGACGCGCCCGCCCACTCGATGTGCTTGACCGCGTTCCGGCGATCCAGCCGCGGGCTCCGTCCGCGGCTCCCGCTCCCGCTCCCTCCGCCGCCGCGGCTGCTCGACTCCATCCCGCCGTCCGCCCCGCCGCGGCGGCCCGAGGAGGACGACGACGACGGCGAGGCGGAGGAGTGCTTACGGCCCCACGAGAACATCTGGATCCATACGACGAGCGCGGCCGGAATCTACACGCTCAGCTCCATGGGGAGCTCGCAGCCGGAATTCGAACCCCGATGTCGCGGCACGCGGTTGCGTCGTAGGATCGCGGAAGGATTGGGGAAGGAGCGACGAGCGAGCGAGCTCGTCGGCTCGGCTGCTCGCGGGGACGGGAAGTGGCGTATGGGGTGGCGTCGTCGTGGAAATTCAATATGAACGTGAACATTCCCAATGCCATGTGGGTCTGATATATTTATCGCCCCACTCGCAGTGACGTACAGCTGCTACGCCATAGGTGGGTTTAAGGAAGCAATGCCCTCCTGCTACCCCGACGCCGGTTGACTGCGACGACTGGGATGGGGTGGTGCGGTGAGAAGAGGTCGATTTAGGCCTCGCGCGGGGCCTACTCGCCAGTGTAACCACCGAGGGTAAATAAATGGCTGCCGTTGGCGTGGATGTGAGGTTAGTGGAGGGGGGAGTGTGTGAACGGGCGCCGCGGCGTGATCCTCCGCCTGTCAACGGCGCGCACGGCGCACGGCGGCGATCGGGTTGCCGGTGAGGCAGGCAAGAAAATTTGGGAGATGATGACCTGGCCAGGCCCGAGGACCGCGATCGCAGCCGGTGCTCCTGGGGATGGATTGGAAAACAGCACGTGGAGTTATCGCGCTCTCAGATGCTTGAGCTTGAGCCTGCCGCTGTGCTACTGGGCCATGGACTCCACTGGTACGGACCTCTAGTACATCGCTATCACCGTAGATACTTCGTATCCGGCCTCCAATCCAAAAGGAAAATTTTGAACAATTGTACCCATATATATATACTCCTTCAGCTATAAATCATTATCGGAGGTCGATCACATAATTTTAAAACGGAGCGAATACGTGACAAGATTCCATCAGATATAATTACGCAAACATTAAACTACCTACCTATGCCTTTTAGCTCGTCATGACTAACAAAATATTAGAAAGGGTATCATCTGGCGTTATCTTCTCCCAACCGATCTCGTGGCTCCCCACCGTCTTTTTGTGCGGGAAGGGACCGTCGTACCTGTGCTGCGTGCTCACTTGTTTGCGTTGCTCGACGACGACAGGGCATGTGTTTTCCATCTGAAGGGCCTCGTGTGAACGGCGACGCTGGCGCGATGCGCGAGGGTCATGTGCGCGCATCGGCGCGCGCGTCACCCGGTCGTTTGTTTGTTCTCGAGCTCTGAACTCGTGACGATGATGCGGGCCGCGGCTTTAGGTGGCAGCGCGCGGCTCGTCCACGACACCGGAGCTCTCGTTGGTTAATCGTAGGCTCGTAGCAGTAGTTTAAGCTCTTCCCCTGTACTTCTGGCTTTTATAATCGAGATTTGATTATTCGCGCGTTTGACAGCAGTGAGCGACTCAGGTCAGGTTGGTGATGAAGCAAAACAGTTTTCTCTCAATTGCATTTACATGTACCATTGGTCCATATCGTCCTTTTTAAGAAAAAAAAGAATAAATGGTTATATACTCCTCTTCTTTATTCTTCATGTTAAAGATATGGAGGAGTAGTACAGAATTAACAAATGCCCAGAGTAGCTAGAAGTAAATATTATTGGACGAAGAGTTTCCTTCCTTTCTGATTAAACTAGCTAACCGCATCAATGGCCACTGAAGAGATCCCAAGTTTGTCTCTCGCGCTAGTCAAAGCTTCCCCGGAACACCGATCGCCCTCTCCTGATTTGAGACCTGCGTCATTGCTTGCCTCGCACGTCCCTTTCGTATTAACTTACGGTTTTAAACCCAGGAGAGGAGATGACAGGGGAAGTAATAAGTGGCTAACCGGAGTTCAACAACTCACTTCGGTTCGGTCAGGTGAGAACGACCGACGACCGAGCCACAGCCAGATTGCGCTCCCAAGCGTGTTCCGTTGCATGGCCAACGCGCCTGCCCGTCCGTCCCGGGCCTCCCGGCTCCGGTTCCGCGGTGACTCGCCATCCGAGCCACAGAAATGCGCGTGGACCGCGCGGGCTTTCACTAACCCAGATTTGCGCCGCGTTACCCTTCACCCACGAGCGAAGCAATTGATCCGTCCCAACGTAGTGCTACAAAATAGTAAAAGTGTGGGGCACGGCCGCAGTGCCGATGCCACCGTCGTCCATGGACGCGAAGGTGATCGTGTCCACCTACGAGCCACAGCCAGATTGCGCTCCCAAGCGTGTTCCGTTGCATGGCCAACGCGCCTGCCCGTCCGTCCCGGGCCTCCCGGCTCCGGTTCCGCGGTGACTCGCCATCCGAGCCACAGAAATGTGCGTGGACCGCGCGGGCTTTCACTAACCCAGATTTGCGCCGCGTTACCCTTCACCCACGAGCGAATCAATTGATCCGTCCCAACGTAGTGCTACAAAATAGTAGTAAAAGTGTGGGGCACGGCCGCAGTGCCGATGCCACCGTCGTCCATGGACGCGAAGGTGACCGTGTCCACCTACGAGGAGACGCCAGCCCGCCGCCGCGCGACCACGCGGGCGAAGAGACGCGCGCCGCCCGTGTCGACGCCAAGGCAGGCCGCTGGTGTTCCCAGTCGCCGTGCGCTGCTGCTCGCGTACGCGCAGCAGCTGCGGCGATGTCGCGGCAGAGGCCCACCGCTGCTGGAGGGGGGCGCATGGAAGACGGATCGTGGCGTTGGCTCCGGCGGCGACGTCGCGGTAAGATGGGTTAATATCTGAATTTATTTTACATGAAACATATTTGTGTGTGCATGTCAGGTTATCAGGGGCTCAGTGCGCAGATGGCTTATTTGTCGCGTTGGTGTGCGGTGGCAGACAGGGAGGATCAGGACGAGAAGTTGGTGCTCCAGGTTTCGGTCCTGCATCCGGCTCTGGATCAGCGCGATTAGTCGGCGAGTGAGGAGGGTTAGGGAGAATGCCTCGTGCAAGAAGGTAGATTAAACAGACCATCAATGTAGGAGATGTGTTTCTTATTTCTTTGTTTCTTGAATATTGAAAAAAAATTATGAGTTTTAATGTTTTATAGACAACATATGCAGGCATTTCTCAATAAATATTTCAACTACTGTACTTGATACTGTCCTCCGGTTTTAAATTTGCACAATCTAACGTCAAATAATTTAAAATTAAAAGAGTATGGGTCCTTTGAAATGTAGGAAATCCAAATGGAAAATGTAGGTATCATGATCCTAAGGATTTCAACACTGTACACTCCTTTGGATGGTAAAAATGCATCGTAAGAAAAAGATGAGAAAACTTCCTATGCGACTCATTCTACGGAGAAAACACAAAAAAAAAAAAAATCCATCCACTCTAACCTCTTTTTTTCTTATTTCCTTTGCTTTGGACCGAGGATAAGCACTGTCATGATGCTACTTGTCTCCTCTTGATGCGTAATAACTACTGCTAAACATAGTGGAAACAACCAGTACACTCCAAAAATTCGTATGTTTTTCTTATAGCTATCCAAATGATGCATTGAAATTTTTTCCTTGTTTTCTAATCCTTTGTTTTGTATATATATTCCTATTCAATTCCTATATTGTTTCCTATTCTTGTGTTTTGAATTCTTATGTTCCAAAGGAGCCCTATATATTCAATAAAACTGATCACATCCTCAAGCCCTGTTTGGCTTAAAGAAAACTAAAGAAATTTCACGGGAAATGAAAAATTCAATCGAACTCTAAGGAACATATTGTCTGTCGCTGCTGCCACCCTAATTACCAAGAAAAATATTCCATCTGTTCTTTAATTATTGTAGCTATTAACTTTTAACTCTAACTTTGATCATTAGTCTTATTAAAAAAATTTAATAAATGTCATATATTTTGTTATAATTTTATTTATCATTAGAGTTATTTGAGTCATAACTTAAAATTTTACACATTTAAACTAATTTTTTAAATAAAATAAATGATCAAAATTAATGTTTAAAGTCAATAATAATATCAATTAAGGAACAGAGGAAATACTTTTTAGTTGGCTACAGCAGCTTAGTACGCCGGCCCGCACCAGCAGAGGTGCTGCTTCTGCGCCACCGCATCGGGGGTTCCGTTGGATTAATTGAATTGGTGCTCATGGATAATACCAGCAGCTCGCAAATAATGATACTCCTACTTAGCTTTTCATCCTGAGCCCACCTCGAGCCTTGAACAAATATCACTATTAATGTTCATCTGAGGCTTTTAAGAATTTTATTTAGTTGCACTAACATTGTTAATCCTGTGTTTTCATTCTTGTATTCCAACCATTTTGATTTGTCCATTCTTTTGTTTTAGATTCATGTAGTTTTACCACTTTCACCACTTTCCCATTTCAAAAATCCAAAATTTAATGAACATTTCAACTATACTGGTTCATCATTTTGACCGTCCCGTGCTAACATATTATATGTGTTATGTCAATATTTTTAATAAAAATACTGAATATATTCTTGTAAATGTTAATGAAGGTAAAATTACTGATTATATTATTTTGAAATACTGAATGCTCATTTGATGAATTAAATGAAGGCATGTTGATTAGATTTAGTGGATTAAACTAAATGATTAATTAAACGGAGCATTGGCACTATTGCCCTGTTTTGTTTTCTAATGGTATGTTTGCTCTCGTAATATTTCAGCTTGTATCACTGTCTCAGTTTTGGGAAAGAGATGTATATTTGCTCTTGTTTTACATGTTTACCCATGTTTTTATCTAAGAAAATATTGGTCAAACATACAAGAATAGGGTAAACATGCATTTTTTTAAAAGAGTTAAATGCATTGTGAGTCCTTAAACTATTTGTTAGTTCTCATCTCGGTCTAACTTTTAAAATGATTATCACATTTAGTCCGCTCATCTTAATAAAAGGGGTAATATCTGAAAGATAAGTTTAGCATGGGAAAAAATAACTACTGGCTACATTATTAAAGTAAATTTAATTGCAATTGATGAATTATTTTATTCATAAACCATAAGAAAGATACAAATTCAACAATACATGCACACCGTTAAAGGTTGTGTAAACGCTTCCTTTATTGTGCTGGTACATATTTTTCATGCTAGACTCGCCTGGGGGACCTAATTGCTTTTGATCAACGCATGGATCTTCCGTCCGATGGAGTTCGAGCCAACCGCCCGGATCGGCCAACGGTTCAAATTCCTGGGCGGCCCGATTGCCTTCCGTGTGGAGGCACGGGAGCCGTCCGATCCCCGTAACCGCAACGGCGGATCCAAATAAGGGAGGCGATCGATCGAAACCCCCACGTTTGGCTGACCGACAGCCAAGGCCGCCGGGCCAAACCATATGTTCAGGCGCTGATCACGGCCAAGCCTAGGCGCGACGCTGATCATGGGTAGGAACCGCATCGAACCGGTCCGACCTAGGCGTCTCACTGAACGAAAGACCGAGAACGACTTCGGCCCGACCTCTAAGGTCGGAACGATGCGTGCACGCAGAACGAAACCCCTTAATATCGACTGATCGACAGTCGAGGCCACCGGGCCAATTCAAACATTCGGACGCTGATCATGACCTCGGTCTAGGCACGACGCCGACCATGGACAGCGCCTCGAAGCCAGCTCTCCAGACGCCCTACCGAGCGTAAGGACCGGGATCAGCCTCGGTTCGACCTTAGCCATCAGCACGATGCCTGGCCGATTCCCCGGGTCGCTCTAGGACCGAGTGACGACCCGGCGGAGCGGTTCCGATACGATCAACCACCAACGAAAGGTGGTCCGCATAACGATTCAGCCCACGACCGACCCTTTGGGTCGCTCGAGGGCTCGGAGGTTACGCCCTACAGGCGCGCTCGTGCGCACCCGTAGGAACACGATAAACTTTCGGAACGACCAGCCCGACGCCGCCTCAATCAGAGACCTCGAGCGGCATCAAGCTCGGGGGCTACTGTCGGGATCACGTACCCCGGGTACCCAACAGATCGCACTCCAACGGGTGAAAGTCGGGGGTCAGATGGCACGGGTTCCGACCCCTCAGCGACGACCTACGGCGGCCATGTCTTGGCCGCGCAGGGGCGCGAAGACCCTGGGCTTCGAAGATCGACCCCCGGGAGCGACCCTCAGGAGGTAGGTACCGCGTTATGGTACATTTACCCTGGTGACCAGCTGCCATCCGTCCCGACGAGACAGGACGAGATTCACTACGGCGACACTCCAGCAGAAAGCTGCGACGGCTGCTAGACACGACGGGACAGCACTATAGCCGGCGCAGCAGCGCCGGACGAGCATCACGGTACTCGCCGCTGTGTCCGACGCGACGGGTCATGACCATGTCTGGACGGAACGAAATGATGTCGACAACGACGGAAGGGCCCACCTGTCGGCGAGACGACAGGATCGCGTAGGGCCCATTGCCTGTAACCCCAGGGCCCCTCCTATATAAAGGGAGGCCCGGGGAGCGATAGAGACAACGGTCGAACACCACCACAAGCAACAGCCACAAACACACGAAAGACAAACTCGAGTCCCATTCATCCATGTTCTGGGTCCTTCCGCGAAGAGAGGTTCCCGTCTTGTAACATTATCCTTAAGATAATCCGTTCCCTGGACGTAGGGTATTACACCGTTCGAGTGGCTCGAACCAGGTAAAAATCTCCTTGAGTCTACCTCGATTAGGCCATATCGAATCCGAAGGCATACCACCTCTCACGATCGTATATTTACTGTGCCGGTGGTCAGAACACCGACAGATCTCGTACGACTACATTTGTCTAGATGATCATTTAAAAGTTTAGGGACGCATGATACATTTCAGTCTTTCTTAAAAAATAAAAGAAAGGCACGGTAAATCTAAATTAGATCTGAAAATAGAGTTAAAACTATTTTTTCTAAGGGCCCTATTAAATCTTTGAAATTGAATTTATTCTAATAATTATAATTTAGGTATAGATTAATTAAGCTAATATAATTGTATATATAATATATTTATATATTTATTATTAGACATATAAAAGACATATTTATATGTTATATTTCTATTGTATAGAAGTGAGTTGATGAATGTGTTATAAGTTAAAGAATAGAATTATAGCATAATAATCTATAAAATCTATTTTCATCTTTCACCCTATAAATTTCAGCTATACTTATTTGTGAGATTGAGAAAGTTTTGAAATGGTCAAATTACAAGCCCAAATAGCTCTAATCTATTATATACATTTTAATTTCTCTAAAATAAAAAGATGCAAACAAATCGCATCTAAGTAAATTTTGTAGGACTCCTGAGGCATCCCACCGCCAAACCCCTTTTCTCTGACAAACCACCGATCCCACCAATCCGCGGAACGGATCGAACAGGGCAACCGAAATAAAATAAAATCTCAAAATTAAACAAAATCATCAGAACGCGGCCCAGAAGGCCAGAACACACACACGCCTCCGGTGCTCCCCCTCTCGGAGTCGTCGTCGACGCGGCCCCGCCACCCCATGTGGCTGCCCTCGAGACATGCCCCGTGACTCCGGTAGCAGCCGCCGCGCCGTCCTCTGCGTCTGGACACCGTCCGCTTCGCCCGCGCCGCTGTCGCCGCCATGGCGATGCCGTTCGCGCGACGCGACATCGAGGCGGCGAACGCCGCCGGCCCCAGCGCCTCAGGCGACGACTCGCCGTCCGCGAAGAAGGGCAAGCCGGAGCTCGTGGTGGCACGCACCTCGTTGACGCGGTCCGAGGCGCTCGCCTTCGCGGCCGTGCTCGCGCTTTTCGCCACCGGGATCTTATGCGTCTTCCTCGCCGCGCCCCGCCAAGAATTCGGGCAGATTCTCCGCCTCCCCCGAAGTCTTGCCGATGTCCGCCTTCTCAAGTAAGACTCCTTCCTTTCACTTTCTTTCCTGATCGGCTTTGTATTCTCTATTTTGGATCGAAGCTGTTCGAGTCTGAGAAAACGTAGTTTGAACCATATGAGCAAGATGACTGTGATTTGGGAGTGATTTAGTCTGTCGATCCCCAAAGTTATGATGTATAGCATTCCAGAATATGATCGAGATTTGGTATTCCATAACGCAGGGCGATCGATTCTGCACACGCTTTAAAACCAAGTGAAGTGAAGTCATGCTTTAGTAGATGCAAAATCATACAATTAGGAATTTAGGAGTAAACGGCAAGGTCTCCACTAATATCTTGGATGAGAAGTGCGGATCGCGTTCCTTCTTGAATTTTGCTGGGCTGCAACAATGGGACTTGGTCCAAGTCAAAATTTGTTGGAAATTAGGCAGGGTTAGGAGATCTTGGGTTGTACTATTTTCCCTAGGGTTCTTGTTTTGGACAGCGACTTGTTTACTTTCTTGATGGAACTTCCATCTCCAAGGAGTGTGGACTACCATAGTTTGTGTCCGGTTACTTAGTTGGAAACTTTGCAAGTGCTTTTGTCAATTTATCAAACCTCTCCTTTATTGTCCTCCACATAAGGCATAAGATCATCTACGATTCTACTCTACCTGTTAGAGAAAGATGTTGTTAAGCCTGTAATCACTGAACAATACTTTTTATCTGCAAGATCAATAAAATAATTCTAGTTTTCTGGACTATCATTTCTTTCTTTTTTTCAGTTAGATGGGTTAAATATTGTAAGTTCTACTCGTAGTGTTTTCTTCCATTTCCTCTATTTTGTGTATTCATTTCAAAATTATTATTCTGAGTAAGCTAGCAGTAATACAAAAGTCAAATTATTTCAAATGATTCAAGAGCTAGGTTACTTCTGTAGTTTTCTTCAAGATAACATGATTTAACTTTGACAATGATACCGTTGTCTAGCCATCAGTTGAATAAATCTATACACTTATTCAAGGAATTCGGGTTCAACAGATGTCTGTTATTTTCTCCAAATCAATCTCTTACAGGACAGAGAAAAACATTTGCCCACCAACCAACTAATTTGCAAGTGATATGATTGTTTCTCTTATCATTTGGTCTAATGTATTAGAATGTACCCTGGGATATCTTTTGCAACCATTTATTAATCAAATAGTAATACATTCTCCCTGACACACCCTTTTTTTTTCCAAGAATTTGGCATTCGATAAATGATCAAACCATTAACATGATTTGTTTATTGTAACTTGTTTTCATGCACTATGTCATAGCTAATTGGTCATGATCTCCATTATGAGTGCTTACAAGATCCAGCACATTGATGCATGTTTGACATTTTTGATTATGACTTGCATACAGCATAGAAAAACACAAGCATACATCTGATGCTATTTTCTATCAGACCTACACTAGCTTAACCGTAGTAATTTTGAACAATATTTTGTTTAAGTGTGGCTAAATGCATGGCCAATTCATATTAGTAGATGACAATAAAATCTTGCTATCTTCATACTTTTATTGAAGTCTGCATCGTTTATATTTGCAATCTTTATATCTGCTCTAACATGTTTCTCTGAAACTCGCAGAGACAATCTTGCTGTTTATGCTAGAGATCATCAAGTTAATTTTATATTGGGATATTGCTCAATATACATCTTCATGCAGACATTTATGATTCCGGGGACAATATTCATGTCTTTATTAGCCGGGGCTCTTTTTGGAGTGATTAAAGGTGGCATTTTAGTCGTCTTCACTGCCACAGCTGGGGCATCATCATGCTATTTTGTCTCCAAACTGATTGGCAGGCCCATGATTTATTGGTTATGGCCCGAAAAACTGAAATATTTTCAGTCAGAGGTATCTTCTGCTATGTCAGTTGGTTTTTCTTCATATCTTTTGTGTAGATAAGCATTCGTCCTTTCTTCATTTAACTTCATGAAGGTAATCTATTTTGTATAACAAATATTTTTGTTCTGAATACAGATTGCGAAGAGGAAAGAAAAGCTATTGAACTATATGCTTTTTCTGAGAATAACACCAACTTTACCCAACACATTCATCAATATGGCATCACCCATTGTTGACATACCTTTCCATATTTTCTTTGCTGCAACACTAGTGGGTCTCATCCCGGCATCATATATTACTGTAAAGGTAAAATCCTCTTGATAATATATTACAATTATATTTTTTGCTTGACTAATTCTTTATTAAAAAAGTGGCCGGACCCTTCACAAGCGGGAGCTATGTGCATCGGGCTGCCCCTTTAATTCTTTATTAGAAAAATTAACAGTGTTATCTGAAGTCACGGTTTAATGTTAATAAACCCCTTGAAAAAATAGATATATGTGCTTAAGAGTTAAGAATCAAAACTCCCAAATTTTAGGCTACCTCCATTTTTTTTTGTTAGGACAACAAATTTAGTTCAATAATGAAATAGAGTTTTTGTCCTAATGATGACAATTTAAAAATGGAGGGAATATCATGTTTTGGGTTCCAAACATTGTGTCATTCCACTCCTTCCCCCCCCCCCCCCCACCCCCCCGCGCGCGCGCGCGCGGGATTAAACTTCGAAAACAAATGAAATTGAAAGTATCTTGAAATCAAGACTCCCAAATATCATATGATGCTCTTGAGTCAACTTCTGAGCACGTTTGTGCACCGGATAGGTTTGCGCTAATGGATTGAAGCCTTAACTAAACAACTCTCTTGAAATTTCCTGAGGTCTTACTTAAGTGAAGCTTTATGAGAAAAATATCACCATGGGGTTTTCTGGGGCTCTGAATAAGAAGTGGCTCTGCTTACCTGTTCTAGATTTGAAGGAATCTGAAGTGACCTCATTAGATTCTATCCATATCAGTAACTATTCTCTAAATCTATATAATTAAATTGAAGAGTTAGCTTTCTTTGCACTAAAATGCAACTTCCTTCACCCTGGAACTACTTTGAGCTTCAAACCTCTGAGCATCCTCTAAATTCTGTGGACATTTTGATTTTCCATTCATTCTTGAAGAATATGGATATGATATTCTTATTTTTGAGAAACAAAATTTCAAGTGTGTAGCCTCCATAACAGACTTTATTTACTGTTTTGAACTAACAATTACTATTTTTGTTTTATGTTAGCATTGCATTATTGTTCTGTTTTTACCTGATGATCATGTTGCTCCCTCCGTAACTAACGACAACTATTTAACAACGGAGGGGGTAGGAGCCATCTTCTGTGGTTTTTATTTTTCCTCGGGAAGGCTGGGTTCATACTTGCTAATGATTGCTGTTGCTGTTGTTCTGCAGGCTGGTGGAGCTCTAGGTGACCTGAAATCAGTTAGAGAGTTGTACGACTTCAAGACATTAGTTGTTCTATTCCTTATTGGATCTGTTGCTGTTGTTCCAGCGATCCTGAAAAGGAAGAGAACGTACGAATGATGGTCCACAGCATCTAACTATTGCATGTGGAGCGCAGTATATTAGAAATTATCCACCCTTTCTTTTGTCTTTTTGATATTGTATACCTATTCAAATCTAGTTGTAGAGATGTAGCAGCTTGAATATACTTCCGTTAATACCAAATGGCATTATCACTGTGTTTGCTGGTCTGATTTGCGCTGTTGCTCTATATACTCTCGTTGACACTTGACACCAAATGGTTGGTATGATTACTCTATATCACTGTGGTGTCCAAGTGCCATTTTTTTTTATTTTTTGAGAATTGCAAGGAGTAGATATGTGGCTATAGATGTTTGTCGTGGGATAGACGGCAAGACGCGCTGGGGTTTATGAGGCCCTATAACTTTCTGGGCCCCGAAAGTCTAAAAGAAGCCTCTCTGGTAAGGCCCAGGTCTGTCTTTGAGTAGCAGTCTGCGTAACCTTATCGGCTTCTCGGGGCCTCGGGGGTCTACTTCTACGTGGCACGGAGCCCGCTCACCATCATCCTCTGCTGCTCGTCAAGAGAGCAAAAATGGCGACCCTTCCACCCACCCCCCACCCTCCTACTTCCCGTGCCTCTGCATATATGTGTTCCACTCGTTGCATCTGGACCTAAGCAACAGGATAGTGTGGCTACTTTGCGCTGCTTATTTCTTGTGATTTTGTGATCATGGGAAGAACTCTACCTATATTGTCCTGGTCCAAGTCCGGATAAAGGAAGAGGGTATGTGATAGGTTTGTGAGACAATAACTATTTGGAAAGGAATAAGTCTAGATAATTCTCTCAATTTTAAGGGTGGATGCACTTCATCCTCATTCTTTAAAATCAGATACTTAATCCCTTGAACTATTGAAGACCATCTAAATAACTCTCTAGGTAGTTTCAGAGTGGTGATTTTACTATTTATAGGCTTATACATCAGTTTAGAATAAGTCTATTTTACCCCACCACCATTGGTCTCTTTCACTCTTTAAATTTTAAAATCAGACTTTTAACCCCATAAAGTACAAAATTATTTAGACAACATAGGGTTATCTAGACAGATTTAATACTTCAAGGGATTAAAAATCTAATTTTTAAAGTTTAGGGTGCGAAGTAGACCACTATTGATAGTTGAGGAGGTGAATTAGACTTATTTCAAACTGACATGTAGACCCATAAATAATAAAACCACCTCTAAAATAGCCTAGGGGGTTATTTAGATGGTTTTTAGTACTTCGAGAGGTTAAGTATCCGGTTTTAAAGGTTGAGGGTGAAGTGCAGCCACCCTCGTAGTTGAGGAGGTCGTTTAGAGTTATCCCATTTGGAAATGAAACCTCATAGATGGTGTTGTCGGAGTTGGCCGGAAGACAACCTCACCGGAATGTCACCGGTGAGATGAAGATGAAAACACACGAACACAGGTGAGAGGAAGAGCACTCAGGACACATGTATGTTTTTCGGTGCTGCCAATGGCTGGTTCACACTTTTGTGATTTTCTTGCCTTGCTTATATAGAGAATTATAAGGAAATAAATATCCTAATATAGGAAAGAAACTATGGCTATCAATTAGGGCTGGTATTGCTTCCTAAACAAACAAACTCATAAATAAGGAAGGTAAAAAACTTGGCACACAAGTTTCTTGGTTTACCAGCGCACAAGTTTATTTGCAACAAATCTCCGCCTAAACCTTGTGCGCTTGGTTTACTTCTTCAACTCCTATCTTGCCCCGCAGTTCCTGGAACTTGACTCGTCCTAGAGCTTTTGTCAGCACATCCGCCAACTGTCTTTCTAACCTGACGAACATAATGCTGATCCTTCCTTCTGCAGCACATTCACGAATGAAGTGATAACGGATTCGAATGTGCTTACTCCTCCCATGATGAACTGGGTTCTTGGCAAGATCAATTGCTGACTTGTTGTCCATCTTTAATATTGGTGGTTTGACTGCTTCCCCCACGATTTCAGACAGCAAACCAGCAAGCCAAACTGCCTGACAAGCTCCTGCTGAAGCTGCCATATACTCTGCTTCACAGGTTGACAAGGCTACAGACTTCTGCTTCTGAGATTGCCATGAGACTGGACTTTGCCCAAGGAAAAACAGAACCCCTGACGTGCTCCTGCTATCATCCAGGTCGCCGCCCAGATCACTGTCACTGAAACCTGTTAGCTGCAAGCCACCAGGTTTCCCTCTTCGGTATGTAACCCCAAAGCTCTGTGTTCCAGCAACATAACGAAGAATGTGCTTAACTGCAGCTTGGTGATCTTTTTATGGATCCGACATGAAGCGGCTCACAAAGCTCACAGAGAAAGCTAAATCAGAACGAGTGTGAATCAGATACCTCAGTGCTCCAATGATACTGCGGTACTCTGTTTCATTCACCATCTTAGCTGAGCTTGTCTTGGTCAGCTTCAGCCTTGGTTCCATGGGTGTGTGGCACGGGTTGCAGCCCCTCATACCTGCTTTCTCCAGCAGCTTCTGAGCATAGGCAGCTTGGTGAATTGAGATGCCATCCTCTCCCTGGATCACCTCAATACTAAGATAATAGCTGAGCAAACCCAAGTCACTCATATGAAACTGCTGCCTCATCTCATCCTTGAATCTTGTGATGTCATCATCAAGGGCACCAGCAATGAGAAGATCATCAACATACACACCAACTAACAGAGGTTTACTAGCAGTGCACTGGGTATACACAGCATGCTCATGGTCACTACGATGGAAACCAAGTGAATTCAGAGAGGAGTGCAGCTTTGAATACCAGGCGCGTGATGCGTGGTGCTTGTCGAAGTCCATACAATGCCTTCTTTAGTTTCATCACTTGGTCTTCTTTCCCAAGGATAAAAACCGGAGGCTGGCAAACATACACCTCCTCCTCCAAAACACCATTCAGAAAGGCAGACTTGGCATCCATGTGGTGCACTCGTCATTCCTCATGAGTTGCAGCAGCAAATATTAATCTGACAGACTCCATCCTTGCTACAGGTGCAAAAACTTCTTCAAAGTCAATGCCCTGTTTTTGCACAAAGCCCTTTGCTACCAATCTGGCCTTGTACTTGACAATCTGCCCATGCTCATTCTTCTTTGCCTTATATACCCACTTTAGTCCAATTGCCTTGTGACTAGGAGGAAGATCAGTGACCTCCCAGGTACTATTTTCCTCGATTGATCTCAGCTCTTCCTTCATAGCTGCACTCCAATTTGGGTCTTGTTCTGCTTCGGAGAGTGTGGCAGGCTCCTCTGCACTGACCACATTCAACTTCTCTGCCAGATGCCTTTGTGCAAAACCTGGTACTTCTGCAGGACCCAGAACATTATCAATTCTTCGGAACCTGAGTTCCTCTTCTTCATCATAATCAGCATCCAAGTCCAGTTTAGAACTTGGAGGTGTTGCAAACTCCACAGGTGGTGCCTCAGCTGCTGGAGGTGTACATTGCTACCCCTAATCAAACTCCTCATCAGGCTGGCCTGCAGTGATTGTGGTGTACTCCACAGTGAAAGGCTCTGAGCTGCATGGCTCTGAGCCATCATCTCCCTCCTCCCATCTCCATTCTGCCTGTTCATCAAACACAACATCTCGAGTGATATGAACTCGCAGTGTCTGTGGATCATATGTCTTATAAGCCTTGGTCCCAGGCTCATAGCCCACAAAGATCATCTTCCTTCCCCGGTCATCCAACTTCTTGAGATGTGGCACTGTGTTCTTCACATACACAATGCAACCGAAAATGCGAAGATGATGTATAGCAGGTTTCTTACCATATAAAGCCTCAAATGGAATCTTGCCCTTCACACTTTTTGTTGGTGATCTGTTCAGCAGATATACTGCAGTCACTACTGCCTCACCCCAAAAAAATCCTGGTAGGTTCTTGGCCTTCATCATGCTCCTCGCAGCTGCAACCACTGTTTGGTTTCTCCTCTCCACCACACCGTTCTGTTGTGGTGAGTATGCTGCAGTAAGCTGGCGCTGGACTCTCATCTGAGTGCAGTACTTGACGAATTCATTTGATGTGAATTCTTCACCTCTGTCAGTGCGCAAACACCGCAGCTTCTCCCCTGACTTTGCCTCTGCAACCGCCTGCACTCGCTTGATAGCATCTGCTGCCTGATCCTTAGACTGGAGTAGCTCAATCCACATAAACCGGCTGTAATCATCGACAAGGAGCAGGAACAGCTTCTTGCCACTCGGAGTGGCAGGTAAAATTGGGCCACACAAGTCATCATGGACGAGCTCGAGCACCTTGTCTGCCCTGTACTCAGATTTCCCCGGGAATGGCGTCCTCTTCTGCTTTCCTGCCATGCACCCTTCACACAGCTGGTCAACCTGCTTGATCAATGGCAACCCTCGCACCAGCTCATCACCAGCGATCTTCTTCAATGCTGGGAAATTGAGATGTCCCAGCCGAGCATGCCATCGCCAAGCCTCCTCCTCGCCAAGTGCTTGAAGACAGACAGGCCGTGCCAATTTCACCTCAAGCACGTACAGCCGGCTGGAACTCCACTTGATCTTTGCTAGCAGCCGATGCTCCGGGTCTTCTATCCGCATCACTCCGCCGCCTACGGACGTCTGGTACCCGAGATCGTCGAGCTGCCCAACATTGAGTATATTGGTTCTGAGCTTGGGGATGAAGTAGACGCCGCTGAACGCGACGTGCTCTCCTGTCTTGCCGCTGAAGAGCACCGTACCGCGACCTTCGATCCGCACGACAGACCCGTCTGCGAACCTGACGGTGCCGCAGACTGCGGTGTCCAGCTCGGAGAAGGCGCCGCGAACCCCGGTCATATGATTGGATGCATCGGTGTCCACGACCCATCTTCTAGCACTGATGTCCTCGACGCCAGCGTTCACCACAGCTCGCTCCTCCACATGGATCTCCCTCCCCACTCCTGCCGCCGGTGAGGGAATCCTGGCGCCTGACTCGCTCGGGGTGTGGAGAATTTTGACCTCCACCATCAGCAGCGAGGTCTCCTCATTGGCGTGATGGGCCTCGGCGCGCCCACCACCCTGCTTCTTCGGTTTGGACCAGCACTTGCGTGCCCAATGCCCGGCCTTCCCACAATTCTGGCAAACGTCGCCTGGCCTGGCCCGGCACGGTTCATTCCCGCCACCGGAACGTCCCCTGCCGCATCCTCTGCCCCGGTCGCCGCCGCGTCCGCCGTTGCCGAAATCACTCTGCTCTCGGGACTTCAGGCGAGCCATCCACTCCTCCTCAATCGAGATTGTGCTCAAATCGAGCAGAGTCTCAATCGAGATCGCCACCTGCTCAAGCGACTCGGGAACCGCATGCAACACCTTCTTGACAACCTCCTTCTCGGCAACATCCTCATCAAGAACGCGCAGCTGGTTCGCGAGAGTGGTGAGACGAAGAGAGAAGTCTTCAACGCCTTCACCCAGCTTGAACGCCAATTCTCTGAATTCCCGTCAGAGCTTCGCCACGTTCGCCTCCTTCACGCGGTCGTCACCGATCCTCACCGCCCTGATCGCCACCCAGACGTCTCTGGCGGTGTCCTTCACGGCGAGCCCTGCCTGCATCTCCACCGGCACCGCGCGTAGCAAAGCAGACAAAGCGCTGCGATACTCCTAGAACGTGCCTTCTCTGGTGTGGATGACGTCCCAGAGTCTCGTCGCCTGAAGATTGACCATCATCACCAGCGACCACTCTGTGTTGTTGGTGCGTGTGAGGACGGGATATACCACGGAGCTTGACGCCTTCTCGATCACTCGCTCAACAACCACCTCCCGCACTGCTCCTCGGCTTCGTGGGCGACGTGGTGGTGGTGACGGCGATCTTGGCGACGATCCTGGGGCGTCCTCCCTCCTCCTCGTTGACTTCCTGCCGCAGACATTGCTTCCTTGGACCGTGACGCGGCTCTGATGCCACTTGTCAGAGTTGGCCGGAAGACAACCTCACCAGAATGTCACCGGTGAGATGAAGATGAAAACACGAGAACTCAGGTGAGAGGAAGAGCACTCAGGACACAGGTATGTTTTCCGGTGCTGCCAATGGCTGGTTCACCCTTTTGTGGGTTTTTTGCCTTACTTATATAGAGAATTACAAGGAAATAAATATCCTAATACAGGAAAGAAACTATGGCTATCAATTAGGGCTGATATTGCTTCCTAAACAAACAAACTCATAACTAAGGAAGGTAAAAAACTTGGCACACAAGTTTCCTGGCTTACCAGCGCACAAGTTTATTTGCAACAGGTGTTAAATGGGCTTTGGTGGTGCAGTATCTTGATCTAAGTATGGTGATAAATGATTAAGAATCAGGTCGTCACGTCTGGTGTCCTACATCACCGCCCAGATGTAGTGCTATGGGAAGAAGGGAGTGAGTAGCTGGTGCTAGTTTCGAAACTAGTACTGGAGTAGGCCGTATTTCGCTTATCTGTGCAACTGTAGCCATTTTTGAATTTGGAAGGGTGCTTCTACGAATTTCACGCCCATGAATTATGAATTTTGTGTCCCTGGCACATTGAACATTACTGCTATTTTATTGTGGAGCAACGTTTATGCTTGATTCTGGTAGCAAAGAAATGATTGTCCATTTAATCAGAATATAATGGTAAACATTTTATGATTCTGAATCTTCTGTTTATTGGCGACCTGACAGAAGGGAAGTATAGATTATGGTGGCCTGAAGATTGAGTGCATTCGTATTGGTGGTGTTGAGATCCCAAACCACAAGAGGGTGGAGTACTCGCTGCAGTACATCCATGCCATTGGGCGTTCACGATCCCGTCAGATCCTTTTGGATCTCAATTTCGACAACAAGGTCACCAAGGACCTCACCGAGGAGGAGGTCATCAACCTCCGTAAGGAGGTCAGCAAGTACATGATTGAAGGAGACCTGGTAATCTAGAGATCCTTTTACTAACTCAGCAACACATTTATTTGGTTTAGTTGTTCATGTTGATAGCTTGGTGATAGCAATATATATGGTCTCCCTGTGACCATTGAAAATATTTCTTGAACGTTCGAAGGCCTAGGTCACTATGCAGACCTTTGCAGTTCATTCCTGACATTTTAGCTTTATATTGTTGGCTTAAAAAGGAATTACATCTTTTAAGGAGTAAAAACTCTAAATATTAATATGGTGCTGAATATAGCTGCAGTAATTCACTAATTGAGTAGTTGTCCATGATTAATGATTTCTATGGCTACCATACTTAG